>JAKUCM010007290.1:0-24039 GCA_023374145.1 Lepidium sativum | reverse complement strand
TGAACCAGGTCTGGTGTAGTCATTTTACAAATTCTCAAGACACCATAAATCGAACCTTTTACATGTAATAGCAAGAGTGAGATTTAAAAGTCTATAGAATAGTTGACAATAAAAAAAAATGATAATTAGTATGTGTACACAATTGGCTGCGTATTTCGTGGACTTTTAGCCGTTGGATAAAAATGACGGACTCATTATCTTGTCGACAAGCTTCTTCATTGTTCCTTTCTACACTTGGTCCTTATCACTACATGAAATGCTCGAAACAACAAATGATCTTTATGGTAACATATTTTGAGATCAATCTAGTTAGTCTTAAGAGAAATTTACTCATATATAAAGTTTTTGTGTGACGATTCTTATATAAAGTTTTTGCTAAATTAACCAAGTGATAGTACTATAATAGTTTCCACTTGAAAAGATAATTTTTATATTGGTTTAGCCGTCTAAAAACGATCGATATTTTTCAAATATAAAATTACTAATCATTTTTATTTGGCTACTAAATAATTATATTTGGACTGCGTCTGCTTTAACCAAAACCCCTTATTAGTTAACAAAAACAAAATGTTGTTGCTATGCTTGTTTTGACTACTCATATGAATATGACTAAATTGATAGTTCACCAAAAAAAACTTTATTAACAAAACATAAAATATAGCATACTATTAGTAATAGTTAAAATATAATATCAATAGTTAATTTTATATTAAAAATCAATATTTGATTAGATAGTTAGATATTTTTTACAGTTTTTATCAGAATTCGACTGTAAAAAATAATATATAATTTAGAATGATAAGATCTAGGATTAAGCAAATTTGGATTGTTGAATACACATGTAGCCCAAATACTAATAATATAATACTAAAAGAACTACTGAAAATTCGTTTTTCTGTGAGTTCAATCTTCCCATAAACCATATCATTTTAATTTTCATTTGATTAGTCAATAATTGTTTAAACTTTAGGCCTACTAACAAAATTCCGAGGAAGAACTAGTCAATAACTACACTTATTGCGGAAGATAGATCACCTTTGGTTAGCTGATAGAAATATATCTATACACATAAATGGATAAACCCAAAAATGTACTTATTATTATTTTTTATTTTTTTGTTAACGGCAGATTAATTGGACCACAACGAGCCGATCTAATAGCCAAATTCCTACATAATATAGGCAGGGAAACTCGATCTCTGATTATGCAAATAAGTTGGCTTAAGTGAACTTACCATCGATCACTAGGCTAAAAGCCATTTGCGTACTTATTATTCTTCTAGAAGATGTTTTTTGAGTGGTAACATAACTATAATAAAAGTAAAGCATTAATGTATATAACCAAACACGATTAAGGAAGCTAACATCTATGATTAGTTCGCTGCATTATTGAGTGTTTAGTAAGCAGCATCAGACTGAAACAGTCAAGTCAATGCATTCTACTTTTTATTGACAAATTATACAAATTTTCAAAGATTTTTTATGTTTGGTTTCGTAATTAATTTACTCCATCTTCACCACCTGCTCCAATTAAGATGTATATAAATTATACGATTTGTATAGGCATATTATTGTGTGTTACGCGGTGCATTAATTAACGATTATGTAGAATAAATCAAAGACTCTAGAAACCATCCTTGTTACAAGATAAGAAAATATATATGATCAGTTTCGATAAGCTAATAGCGTTTTTTTTGTTGTCAACTTTAACCATTCATTATAAAAATGAATATAATCAATATATGGGTACGAAATGTATTCCAAAAACCGAGGATAAGTGGTCAAGTGGTGTAGTCACTTTACAAATCCTCGAAATATTAGAGATCGAACCTCTTATATGTAATAGTAGGAGCGAGATTTAAAAGCTAATATGATAGTTGACAAAAAAAGTATTTCAAAAATGATTTATAATATTTCGGGTCATAAATTAATAACAATCTCTAAATCAATGAAAGTCGAGGACATATGGTTCAGTGGTGTAGTCACTTTACAAATCTTCAAGGCACCAAGGATCGAACCCCCTACCTGCAGCAGTAAGAACGTGATTTGAAAGCCATTAAGCTAGTTGACAAAAAAAAATTAATGAAAATAAATTCACTAGTACTCTTTCTGCTGTTTCTTTCTTGTTTTTAAGTACTCTTTTATTGTTGTTGTAAACACTACTTTAATAATTGTTTTGTGTTGCTATAATTGGAATATTACTATTTCAGCCAAGTTTATTTAGTTATATTTTCTAGGGCTATTTCAGAGTTGTGTTGTTTTTTGTTTGTTTGTTGTTTATGTTACGTTTGTCTTGGCTTTTAAATTTATGTTTAATTTTCCTTAAGCATAATCATGACTCATGCATGACATCAATACCTATTTTAATTTATTATTATTAACTATAAATGAAACTAAAATGAATACGTCGTCTGTGTGTTGTATCTTATAGATACTTTATTTAGTTTGCAGGAAAATAAATATAGTTTAAAATATTATCTTTTAAATAAGTATTTATTTTCATTTTACATGTGAACACACAATTTGACATTTTGGAACAAATAATTAATGGTTAGTTCATTTCAATGAGAGTAAGATCATGTGCAATGGAGAGATCCTCAAGAATTTTTTTTTTAAAAAAAAGAAAAAAAAGAAAAATAAATTTAAAAGTGGAATCAATACGAGTTCGCCACGTGACGAACCCGTCTCTTGCATTCCTTATTTAAGAGACGGGTTTACCACGTGGCGAACCTGTATTAGTTCCGCTTTTTTTAATTGTTTTTTTAATTTTTTAATTGTTTTTAAGAAACCTTTGAGGATCTCTCTATTGATCATGCTCTAAGAAAATGATCTCCGTATGCCGGTCATTATAAAATTTCAAATAATTATAGATGAATTCATAAAAATTCTTCTGATTTGTGACAAATCCTTTAAAACTTCATCTAAAATTATGAAATTTGAGATTTTGTTTTTAAATAGAAATTTTTTTAAAATAACTCTTAAATTTAAAAAAATCACTTAAAATCGCATTCTTATTTCTTCAATAACAGTCAATCAATATGATTGTGTATTTTTTAAATTACTAGTTTATTGACACTTAATTTTAAATAATTTTAAAAAACTTTTGTTGGAATAACAAAGTTTAAACTCAAATCACGGTTTTTAATATATCCTTTAAATAATTGAAATATGAGTTTAGTTATATTTATGCTAATCCAGAAATGTGTATTTTACAAATTTTTGTCATTAAACTCTAATAGATGTTCTGACAAAAAAGAAAAAAATTCCGAAAGACATAAACTAACATAAAAGGTTCCCATCATAAAGATATGATAAAATACATTGGCCACATATAACAATTTTTTTTTTACATAAGACTGAATTAAGAACTCAATATGGCTTTTTATTTTTCATTTTTTCTATAAGTTTTCTTTTGTTTTATTAATAAAGGGTATAATCGTAAGGTCGCAGAACAAATCAAAACAATAGCAAGCTTTGACGTCAAAATACAACAATGAAGATTCAATAATCAATTAAAAAGACGATAATCATTTTGTAGTTTGTCAACTAGTCACAGAAATAATTAACTTCATTTCCATATAAAGGTCAAGAATACTAGTTTAACAAATAATTTTAATTGATAAGTAATGATTCAATTTTCCATGTGACTGAAAATAATAATTTGAGTATATTGTAAGAAAACAAAATCATTGATTTGTAGAGAATCTTTGAATCCATTCATCGGAATAATGTAAAACAATAAGTAAAAAATTAAAAAAAATAGTAAGAAACAAGTATTCTGTTGAAGAAAACTCAAAGATTGCGGTGTGGAAGGCACGTGCGTGATTGTCTGCACGTGTGGAAGAACTGAGTTCTGCTTTGTAATTAAAGAAACAAAAGAGTTTGAAAAGTCAAATGGTCAAAGTCAAAGAAGACTCGATTTGGTTAACTTCAAACTTCTGAATTTGCTTACGTGTCATCATCTTCTCTCCCTTCCTTCCATATTTCCTTCAAATTTTTATTTTCTTTTATTTTTATATATTTTCTTTTCAACTGTAAATATTATATTAATTTAAACGGCAAATGACTCTTGACCTAATGGTAGACGGTAAATCTACGTAAGACAGCTCATTTGCACAACCTGAGATTGAGTCTCCCTACTTATATTATGTAGGAATTTGATTATTGGGTTGGCCAGTTATGACCAAATATAATTTACCGTTGACAAAAAGAAAAAACGATCACTTAGAAAATCACCTATAAAATGATAGGTCACTTCTTTGACAGATCTACCGAGAACATGACTCTATAATAAGAATACGAAGAATTACCAGAAAATAATTTTATACATTTGTTAATCCTCTAAAACACTAGAACAATGACGAGTTTTCGTTTAATTATAAACATGTAGTTAATTACGATAATTACTGTAATAAAATAAGTTGTATCAAAATTTTTAATAATTAATACAAAATTTCAGATTTTTTAAATAAATAAATAAATAAAAAGAAGAATAATACAACAACTTATAAAACATATATACTTATTTGTATTGGCTGCCAAAATATAGGAATAGAGAGTAAATGATGTAACTCTCATGTATCTAAAATTTGATAAACTACATATTACTCTTTAATGGTGTTCCTAAGTTGTAGTTACTAAGGCCACAACTTTTAATGGCTAGTAAATCTAAATGAAAATGATGATTTACTTACATATATTTAAAATTTTATATTACCTATTCAATATCATTCTTACGATGATTTATTTCTAAAGTCCAAATCAGTACCCCGAAAAAAAGAAAAACGAAAGAAGAACATTAATATATATATATATATATGATTTCATAAGATATAACAAAGGAGCAAGTGGATGTATGTAATTAATATATATATATAGTTGATATATTATAAAATGATTTAATATATCAAAAGTATTTAAATGCAAAACGGAATTTAGAGCATTATTATTGATGGTTTTTATATGAGTTTTTAAAGAATAAAAAATTAAAAATAATGATAATAGAGGTGAGAGAAAAATATGAGTTTTTTAAATAAGAATTTTTTGCGTTGAGCACAGGTAGCTCAGTGGTGTAGTCACTTTACAAATCCTCAAGGCACCAAGAACCGAGCCTCTACCTACAATAGTATAAGGGGATTTAAAAGCTAGTAGGCTAGTTAACAAAAAAATAAATAAGAAACTTTTGCATATATTTCTTAATATGTAAATATTTTTATTAGTTTATTTATATATTATATTAAAATATTAGTATTTTATAAATAAGAAACAGGAAACAAGAAACGATGTATAATGTTGGTGATTGGATCCATGCATTACTAACGTTTACAATTTTAAAAATTTTAAACTCAAATGAATTTTTACTGTTGTCTCGTTAAAACTATAACTAGCTACATATATTCGTTTTTGCTATTCGTTTTTGTCATGGACATGCGATTATTTTTATGCGTCAGAAATGTTTGATTTATACTATGTACATCGCATAATATATATGTTGGATATTTGCTTTGTAAAGTGAATCTCTCTTATCCGTTAATTCAATGATAACAGAAATATCCATTAAATCATTTAATCAGGTGACGAATAACAATATCCATATATTTGTTAAGTTACACCAACTATAGATTAATATATGATTCATCAAAAACTGAATAATAAGATAAGGAGATAGAGAAAACAAGAGAAACAGAAATAAAGATTAATCAATGTAGATGAATCGATGAGTTTATTTTTGTCAACTAGCCTACTAGTTTTTAAATCTCGTTTTTACTATTGTAGATAGGGTGTTCGATCTCTCGTGCCTTGAGAATTTATAAAATGACTATACCACTTGGTCACTTGTCCTCGATAATGAGTCTTCTTTTTTAAGCTCTTTGATTCTAGACTTTTTTCTAACAGATTCATAAAACTTTGATCTTCAATGGGAAGATATAGAAGATCGAGTTACAAAGTTAAGGTTGTAAGCAATTTATCCATAGAAACTGATATCGGTTTAGATGACTAATGCTCTCAAATCCAGAAGATCATTCTTCGACTCTGTTCCAATATATGTTAACAAAATTTCTTACAAGTTAAACCAATATTAAAAGAATTATTATGTTTCTTTGTACATATTTTTGTATCGTATTAGTTAGCTGTTAGCAGTTTATATAATCAAATACAAAAATACATATGTTGACAAACAAACATCATACACATATTAAAAATCACAACCGAAATAAGCTCATCAATGATTCAAACCAGAGTGATGTATGTGAATGTGATTGTAATGAAACTGTTCTTGGAATCGATTAAAGATTATAAAATACTACAAATATTTATTAGAGTTTGAGTGAGAATTGACAAACTATGGTTCCATGAAAGAGGTCTCTTTTTTTTTTATTGCAAGTGGACACAAACAGACCCACCATTAATTTGCTTTTAAGCCTCCTAGTTATTGACTTTTAGCTAAATTATAAAAAGGCGAAAATTTTAAATAATTATCCACAATATTCCAAATCCTTGGTGGACAAAATAAATCTAAAGGATGTCTTGACAAATAAATGTAAAAATATGGTTTCTGAATTGAGCTATGCATGAAAACTTTATCAATATGAATGTAGTACTAGAATTACGAATTATTTTAGAAATAATTCTTATAAATAGATAGGTCCTCTTATTATTTTTTGGAAAGTATAAAGTTATAAATCAGGAAAATTAGTAAAAAGAAATATGATAATTAATTGGTGTCCCGGAGAAATAAATCACAATCTGTGCAGACATTTCCAAATTATGGCCCATTTTTATTTAATTATTTTCAGCACCAAAACACGATTAAGTTAGATCTCATATGTAATTTAAACACAAAATATTATTATGTAGTTACTTAATTTTTTTTGTCAACTAGCTCATTAGTTTTAAATCTCGCTCCTACTACTACATATAAGGGTTCAATCTCTGATGTTTTGAGGATTTGTAAAGTGACTACATCATTATGCCACGTGTCATCGGCATAAAATTATTTAATTTTTCTTTTGTCAACGGCAAATTATTTAGCCGGCCCAATAGCCAAATTTCTACATAATATAGGCGTGGGAACTCGATCCCCGATTGTGCTAATGAATTGTCTTATGTGGACTTAACGCATACCACTACACTAAAAACCATTTGCGCATAAAATTACTTAATTAGAGTCAATGAAATCAAGTTTTAGGTGATTTTTACAAAAATATATTTATAAGTTATAATATTAACCACAAATGACATCTAATCTAGTGGCAGGTGGTAAGTCCACTTAAGGCAACGCATTTGCATAACTGAAATCGAATTTCCATACCTACATTATGTAATAATTTGGCTATTGGGGCCGACCAGTTGTAACCCAAAATAATTTGCCGTTGACAAAAAAACCAAAAAAAAACAAAGAATATTGAAATAAGACCATTGTTATTCTAATAATAAACCGGAATTAAGATTCAAAAACCGGACGACAAAAGAAAAGACAAGTTGAGAGACAAAGACCAACAAGCATCTGTCTTCTGTAATAGTCAATGACTTCATCTTTCATTTCTATGGATAATACGCACGTGTTTTAATTCACGAACCTTCGTAGTAACGAAAAATCCATATCTTTCATATTTTTTATAATTCTCCACTATATTATATACAATTATATCTCTTATTAAAGTTCAAATAACTATTTTTTTTACCTTTCCAGGTTCATGAACCTTGTAGCCTTTATATATAAACTCTCTTCATCATTTCAAAAACACTAAAACAGAACCAGAGAAAGAAAAAAGACTCTGTTTTTCTGCAATGGAAATGTATGGATTTGAATCAGATTACTCATTGTTGGAGTCGATACAGAGTCACTTACTTGGTGAAGGAGACAACAATGACTCGATTACAAGTTCTTATCTTTCAAAGAGTTGGGGAGATTTGCCATTAAAAGAGAATGATTCTGAAGATATGTTAGTTTACGGATTCCTTAAAGACGCATTCAATGGAGATTATGACACGTCATCATCGGATTTGAGTTCTCTTTATGATTTCCCGTCGGAGAATTTCCAAACGGTGGTGGAAAAACCGAAAATAGCGGTGGTTCCAGCTCCGGCGAAGGGAAAGCATTACAGAGGAGTGAGACAAAGACCGTGGGGGAAATTTGCGGCGGAGATAAGAGATCCGGCGAAGAATGGAGCTAGGGTTTGGTTAGGGACATTTGAGACAGCGGAAGATGCAGCTATAGCTTATGATAGAGCTGCTTTTAGGATGCGTGGTTCTCGTGCTTTGTTGAATTTTCCATTGAGGATTAATTCCGGTGAACCGGACCCGGTTCGGATTACGTCTAAGAGATTTTCTTCTTTATCTTCGTCTTCTTCAAGTTCGTCTGAAAATGGAAAGCCGAAACGGAGGAGAAAAGTTTCCGAGAAGTGAAGTCTGAGGTTGATGACAAAGACACGTGGCGAGTGGTTATTGGATTTAAATTTTTTGATTATTAGTGTTTTTTTTTGCACAAAAGAAAGTTTTTGGTAGTAAAGTGTCCAACTTTATGTAAATTATCTGTTATCAATTTCATTAGTTTCATTTTTTCTTTAGCTTTTTTTCGTCGACGGTACATTATATTCGGGTACAACTCACCGGCCCAATAGCCAAATTTCTATATGATATCAGTATAGAGATTCGATTTCAGATTATGCAAATGCACTGCTATAAATGAACTTACCGCATGCCACTAGACTATATACCATTTACATTTATTCTTTAGCTTAGATATAGCGATCTTTAGTATTACTTTTTTTTTGTCAACGACAGATTAATTGTGCCACAATGGTCGGACCAGTAGCTAAATTCCTACATAATGTAAGTAGAGAGACTCGATCCCTAATTGTACAAATGAGCTGTCTTAAGTGGACTTACTGCTGGCCATTAGACTAAGAGCCATTTGCGATCTTTATTATTACTTAAATAAATAAATACTTTAATAAAAGACTAAACCAACAAAAAGAAAGAAAAAGAAGAAAATTATAAGTAACTTGGACATATGGATTTTTGGATCGGATTTGAGGTACTTTCTGGTTCGAGTCTTTCAAATCCAAAGCTTCTATATTTATATAGAACCTATTACTATTTCGGTTTAAACTCAAATCAGTTTGATTTGAGTTCGACTCGATCTGAATTCAAATTTTTAAAATTTTAAATTATACAAATATTAATATATTTAAAAAATATTTTTAAAATATCAAATAATTATTTAAATATAACAGAAAATATTATTAAATATTTTAATATTAAAAGAATTCAAAATACTAATAAAATATTTCAAAAATACTTAAAACCTATAATAAATACATCGGGCCATTTTTATGCTCAAAGCTCACGAGTACGTCGAGTATAGTATCACGAGACCCTCTACTTGGCTAAGAGGATTCTATTAGTGGGCTAAAAATAATGGGCCTCATTAGTGCGACGTGTAATTATTTGTGACTGTTAATGGGCTTTACAGCTGGAGCCCTTAGATCTGTGAAATGGTTAATCGTACGGATAAAAGAAGAGGAGCAGAGTGTATGTGTATATAAGTTAAGATACAACCGTGTGCAGAGGATAATAACTCAGTGAGGGTTTAAAGGATTAGGTTTTAAGCATCGAAAGTCGCATATTATTTCATCTTCCTGCCGCATCTCTTCTTAGGGTTTTGTTCTACTTCAGATTGTTGTCTGAGTCATTTCTCTCTTTTCGATTACCTGTATTTTGATTCATAATATCGTCATGGATCACTGATTTCTCTCTTTTCAAATCCATTAAGCAAGCAATTTCTCTGGTGAAGCGTATCTTATCCAATCTTACCAATTTCTCTGGTAATGGCGACTTTGAATCCATTCGATCTCTTAGGAGATGACGTCGAGGATCCAAGCCAGCTCGCTATGGCTTTGCCCAAAAAGGTCGAAAAAACTGCTCCTGTACAGCCTTCTAAGGCCGGAAAGTTGCCTACTAAGCCACTTCCTCCTTCTCAAGCCGGTGACTTTCTTCTTCTTATATTGTGGTTTATTAAGTAGCCATTGAACTGATTTTTGAATTAGGCTTATAAGGTAGTATTTGATTAGTTTGTTTATGTGAAGACTAAATGTGTGGTTTTTGTCTCTTGAGGTTTTAGTTTTTAGCTTTGGTAGATTTTTCTATTGTTTCTCTCTTTTAAAACGATTTGTGAGTATATTCATACGGGACTGTTCTCATTTGTATCGATGTATTGAAATGTTGTTGAATGACTTTTTTTTTGTTTTAAATGTAGTGAGGGAGTCCAAGAATGCTTCTTCAGGAGGTCGTGGTGGTGCTGGACGTGGATTTTCTCGTGGTAGAGGTGGTGGTTTTAACCGGGATTTCCGGAACAACGATGGTCCTGCGAATGAGAATGGATTTTCAGGAGGATATAGACCTTCTGAAGATGGAGATGGAGCAAGGCGTGGTGGATACCGTGTTGGTGGTGCCCGTGGAAGAGGTCAACGTGGTGGATTCGCCAATGGGGAATCAGGTGATGTTGAACGCCCACGAAGGACTTATGAGCGTCGTAGTGGGACTGGTCGTGGGTAAGCTTTTTGTTTATATAACTCTACATCGGTTACAACTTTGTATTGGATTTACATGTTTATGATATATTTTTGTTGTGTAACTTGATGTTTGCTAGGACTGATCTAAAACGTGAGGGTGGTGGTCGTGGAAACTGGGGTACTACTGAAGATGATATTGCTCCGTAAGCATCCTGGTCTTCAGTCACATTTTGTTTGTTCCCCATCTTTTGAACTCTAGGCTGTTTTTAATGTAATGTTTGTCATATATTAGAGCTACTGAGGAGGCTACTACGGAGGTTGAGAAGAGTCCTGCTGCTGAGAAGGAAGGAGGTGTGGATGAAACCACTGATGCAAACAAAGAGGCCTCTGCAGAAGAGCAAGCAGCGAAAGAAGCTGAAGACAAGGTACCATCATTTACTGCTCTTAAGAATGAGCAATTTATTTGGAGGGGAATGTTTGTTAATATTAAAGTCGATTTGGTTTTGTTGTAGGAGATGACACTGGAAGAGTACGAGAAAATTTTGGAGGAGAAGAAGAAGGCTCTGCAAGCCACAAAGGTCGAAGAAAGGAAAGTTGACACCAAAGTGTTCGAGTCCATGCAACAGCTCTCTAACAAGAAAAACACAGAAGAAGAGATCTTCGTCAAGCTTGTCAGAAATTTTCTATTGTCCATTTTGTCAATTCAATTTACTGTAATGGAGCAATAGTTAATCCATAGTATTTGATTGTCTCAGGGATCTGACAAGGATAAACGCAAAGATGCTGCTGAGAAAGAAGAGAAAGCCAAAAAGGTCTCATTTCTTCGTTTCCTCATTCATTCCAATTGCTTTGCTATTTCATTTCATTTAAACTGATATAAACTGTTTTCTACTAAGAAGTAAAATGATCTAGCCCCTACTTACATCTTTAGTTGGACTTTCAAATGAATCATTACTCTGTGTAATGATGAAAAACTCTTTTGGATTACGACCTTTTTGTGCTGAATGAATGCTTGTGTGTGAGTGATTTTGTAGTCATTGAGCATTAACGAGTTCTTAAAGCCTGCTGATGGAGGGAGCTACAACGCTAGAGGTGGATACCGTGGAAGGGGAGGTCGTAATGGTCAGAGAGGTGGAGGAGTTAACGGAGGAAACCAAAGGTATGGAGGAGCTGCTGCTCCGGCTATCGGAGACGCTGCTCAGTTCCCGTCGTTGGGCAAGTAAAGACCTCTCTTTGGTCCTTCAGCCTCTCTCTCTCTGTCTCGTTGGTTGAATTTTGTGCTTAATGTTATTATTTTTGTTACACTTTCTCTGAAAGTCTTTTCTGATAAACAAGTACGTCAGTCTTTTTAAGTTATGAAAAAAAATTATTACTCAACAATCTTTTTATCTTTCTTGCTGGACTTGTAAGTCCTTTGATTCAATCCTTTCGTAGATATACTACAAGATATCTAAAAACTAACTAGACTTGTGAACATCGTATGAAGTTAGGCAGTGCCTCTGATTTATTTGCATAAATGGCCTTGTACTAATGTAATAATGTGTTTCAAGCTTTTAAAATACATCACGAAAAGAATTTGAAAGAAAAATAAACGAAAAACAGAGAAGAAGATGGATCCAAGGAAATTGTTAATATGGAGAAGTCTTCATGCAATGCAAACAAATGATTATAATGGTGTGCTGATCCAAAGAGAATTGGTGACTAATCGAATCAGGAGGAGCAACAGCTTGATTGCTGGTTAACAGGCTGTCCACGAATCTGCACCGTTGGTGGCTTAGCACCTCCAGCTGGTTGGCTAGCCATTCTGCAAAAGAAAAACAACAAAACGGCTAAGTACGAAAGCAAAAGGAGGTTCAAGGGGTTACAAGTAAGATCTAGTTCTAACCTTGTCTTAATCGCTGCAGTCATAGCCATAAAAGCTTCTTCCACATTGGTAGCATTCTTGGCACTTGTTTCCAAGAATGGGATCCCAAGTTCATCTGCAAAAGCCTGTGCAACAAGGAGAGAAGACAACAATGTCATTATTCTTTAGACAAAGGTTTCCGCTAATACAGAGAGAGAGGTCCTTTTTGGTTCATTGTTTTAGTATTACCTTAGCTGTCTCAGTAGATACAACTTTCTGTGATGTGAGATCGTTTTTGTTTCCAACCAGTAGCTTGTTCACATTTTCGCTGGCGTAACGGTCGATTTCATTAAGCCATTGTTTGACATTGTTGAAGCTCTCTTGGTCTGTAACATCATACGTGACCTGCCAAGATAGTCCAATTGTGAGGGAGGACCAGAGGTAGGTTGCATGTATCAACAAGAAAATGATTGGTCGGCCAGAGTGAGAGTACATACAATGATACCATGAGCACCTCTGTAGTAGCTGCTAGTGATTGTCCTGAAACGTTCTTGGCCTGCTGTGTCCCACTGCATATAACAAAGCAATCCGCAAAACAAGAGTGATAATGTGCTCTTCCCAAGATTTGAAGTGAATATGCTGCATAATCAGCTCAACAACACTTACGATCTGGAGTTTGATCGTCTTTCCATCTTGTTCGACTGTACGGATTTTCTGTATCACATAATTGACAAAGATAAGTCCTTTTTCTTTATTCTTTTGTTGCTTCTATGTAAATAAGTGATGTGCCATAATTATGCTTACAAAGTCAACACCAATGGTGCTTATGTAGCTATCCAGGTAAGAATCGTCCTGGACACATAAACATTGAAGATTTAGGTAATAAGAACACAGAAAGCAACATTTACAACGTTGTGCAATTCACTTACAGCAAATCTTAGAAGCAAACACGATTTCCCCACACCAGAATCACCAATAAGCAGAAGCTTGAACAGATAGTCACTGCAACAAAAGAAAAAGCCAGAAGCGTACACATCAAATCTCAGCGTAGCTCATAAAACACATAAAGATTTTATTTTTTTGGCATCTCTGAAGGATATGAAACAAAACCATGAAACCTATCTGATAATGAGATCAGAAGTTCAACTGTTTCAGACCCGTGAATTTCAACAACGATAATAAACAGAAATCGTAGATCTCGATAAAATTTCCCTGGATCTATACTATATAATAAGATCCATGGAACGAAAATCCAAATCTAGATCTTACACAAAACAGAATTGGTTAGATTCAATTCTCACACAACCTACTAACAAACAAAGATCCAAACCAAAATCATCATTCATAACGATAAAAGCGGGTCGATCCGAAGAATAGATAAATCAAATAAGGAGAAGAGAAGTTTCTTACTATTCAGGGTTCATGGCTTGTGTCGTCTCTAGATCGAAGTCTCAACGAGAAACAGGCGATTAAAGGAATCTCCGGCAATAAACTTCGGCGATCGTCGTCGGGAATCAAAAAAAAAACGAGAGAGACGTGAGTGTTGTTTTTCTCGTTTTTTTTTTGCCTTTGGCTTATTATTATTATTGCTCTCTTCGCTTTGTCAGTGACGCGGTTAAGAAATTAAAAGGGCCCACTCTTTTACACATTTAAATGCGTTTTTAGTTTGATGTTTCAATGCTGACGTGGCATTTCCTTCACTATACATTTTTTTTGTCAAACGATAGTATAACAGTATTAGACACGTCAAGAATATAAACCGGACAAATCTTATCAGTGCTGCATGCGGAGCTGGAGGCCATCATTTGGGCGATGGAGGGACTGATTATGCATGGAGTTCAAGACGTGGAGATTTCATCGGACTGTGAGACAGCGTACCAGATCCTACAATTCCCGGAGGATTGGATGGCGTTCCTACCTTACCAGTCGGAGTTCAGACGGCTGGCGACAAGACTAGCTACTTGTGTGCTTTCGGTGATCCCCAGAGGTCTCAACTATCGAGCAGATGAGCTTGCAAAGGCGCACACTAAGGATCTAAGTTATAAGCTCTTTTAGTTTGAGATTATATTCTGTCGTTGTTAAAAAAAAAAAAAAGAGAATATAAACCGGATACCCTACCTATCTTAGCCAGTGCATCCGTTTTGTGATTCAAGAGTCTGGGAATAACCGATAATAAGCATGAAGAAAAACGGGACTCGAGCCTTCGAAACTCCTCCTGATGTGGTATGAACGCCGGCTACTCCTCTGATCGCTGGATGATGGACCACACTGTCTCATAATCTGTCGAAATCTCTATTTTCTTTATTCCGCACTCCGCGAGCCTTCGCATGGCCCAAATGACACTATACATCTTTATTTAGAAATGTTTGATTTTAAATAACTATTTTTAATAGAAAAAATTGGGCGGTGCAATAGACAAATTCTTACATAATGTAGGTGGAGAGACTCGATTTCTGGTGTACAAAGAAACTATCTTATGTAGATTTATCGCTAACCACTAGACTAAAAGCCATTTACAATAGAAAAAACTGTTTAATACTATGTAATCACAATATAACTAATTTAAGAGATTAAATTTCGTATCTAATTCTGTTTAATACTATGTAATCACAGTATAACTAATTTAGGAGATTAAATTTCGTATCTAATTCCTTACCTAATTAAACTTATTTACATCAACCAGATGGTTGTATTGTATATATCGTTTTTGATTGGTTACACGATAGTTTGCAAACTGTATACTATAAATTAATAGTTTCTTTGAAATAAGCGTTAGCAAACAACTTTTTTCATAATTTTTTTTAAAGCTTATTTTTAATTGTTTGGAAAATGATTGAAAACAATTACTTTTTACATTTTAGGTATAATTATGATTTAGAAAAATTATAAAATTCATATTATAATTTAAAATTTTAATTTCGTTCATATTAAAAATAATCATCATTTATTTATATAAAATATTAGTTTGAAATATAGTAGTTTTTGTCAATATATTTAATTTTATATCACAAATATTAAACTATATATAATTTTTTGCTTTTTCAGATAATTATTTTAAATCAAATTTTACTTACTAACTTTTATTATTATATTATTTAAAAGACTTTCACTTAAATTATTTTTTTGATCCACTACATTTCAGTAAATGGCATATAGTATAGTAGCAGGCAGTAACTCCACTTAAGACAACGTATTTGCATAACTCGGGATTGAGTCACCATACTACATTATGTAGGAATTTGGCTATTGGACCGACCAGTTGTGGCCCAATATAATATGTCGTTGATAAAAAAAAAAATCCACTACATTTCAACAATTGTTTAAATTTTTATTTTATTTTAATAAACAGTTGTTTCAAATAATGCTACAAGGATTATCACTTATTCAATCCAAAAATAGCTATAAATCTTGTTTTTTTCTCCATAACAAGCCCAATAGCTGGCTAAAAAGTAATAATAAACCCAATATTAAGGCCCACCAGATGATTATATATATAAAATTTGGTTATGACTTTTCTTCATAATAAGCCCAAATTTTAGGCCCATTAAAGTTAGTAACTGGTCCATGAATTGTATCCCACGCGCGGATAAGGAATTTTAGTTCACACTGCTACAAACAGCTTAAACGCTTGAAGCCGATAAGGCTCTTTGCTCTGCTTTGAATTGTGTTGTGAGCTACAAAGATGGCGACGAGCTCTCATCTTCTTCCTCAGGTTCTTCTTCCCTCTTCACGTGAAAACTCAGTTTCATTATACCACTCTTTGAATTCTGTATTGATCTATTGTGGATTTTCCTTTTTTCCTGGAACAGTCATTGCATATGGTACCGAGAATCCCTACTTTGTCGTCGAAGATTTTAGCGGTTTCTTCATTTTTACCTCGAGCATCATCAGTGAACTCAAGACTATCATTCTCTAAGGTTTCTCTGAATCGTTCCGGCTCGAATTTTGGTTTCGCCATCGATACCGGGAAGAGAAGGGATATTGTCGCTAAGGCCGAGGAGAGCACTGAAGGTGAAACTGATTCACCTCTGGAAAGTGAAGTCACAGTAGAAGCTGAAGGAGAAGCCACTGTGGCGGAGGAAGCTAAAACTCCGTTTAAGCCGAGGACCAAGCTCGGAGATGTTATGGGGGTGAGTTAAAATGCGATTTCTTAAGATTATTTAGGGTTTTGGTTTTGTTGCTGAAATTAATCATTTTGTAGTTTATTTGATTGGTAGTAATAGTAATCATCAAATGGTTTCAGTACTAAAATGTGCTTGAGTTTGTTAGTCTGATTATATTGCTGAGACTGTAGTAAGGAGTGATGTGGTTCTTGTTCTCAAGTCACCAGCCATCTTACAGGCAATGGAGAGGATGATATGGTGTAGTTTACTTTTTGTTTCTGTAGATACTGAATCAGAAAGCAATTGAGGTCGCACAGAAAGTAAGGCCAGTTCCCGAAATTAGGACAGGGGATATTGTAGAAATCAAACTGGTAAATTCTTTGTCTTGGTATAATTTGAAGCCATTATGTATCAAGCTGCAAGAATTGATTTGACAGTGTGGGTTGATTTACAGGAAGTACCTGAGAATCGTCGTAGGCTTTCTATCTACAAAGGCATTGTGATGTCTAGACAAAATGCAGGTATCCACACAACTATCCGTATCCGGAGAATAATTGCAGGCATCGGTGTTGAAATCGTCTTTCCTTTGTAAGTGTCTTCCTTGCCTCTAATTATTACACACACTTACTCTGACATATTGATCAAGCATAAGTATATATCTAGGCTCATTGACAGTTGGTTGTTTGGGAAGTTTTTGGCTTAGCGATAGGTTAGAAACTTAAACACAAACAGTAAACTATGTCTTGGCTCTTGATAGTCAAATATGGTCGTCGTGTTCTTTGTTTCATGGGTAACAAAACAGAGTTTTGATCCTATATCTTATCATATATGCACCAGCTTTCTTCATGTATGTTGGAAGTTTTAGAATTCTAGATCACGAAGCTGAAGATTATCTTGATCTATGTTTAGTCTAAATCAAAATAACTATGATCCTATGTTACTCTTCTTTTCATCCCTATAACATTAGCTGAATCTATAGACTATAGTGAAGTGGCTTTAGTATATGTGATGTGGGTTCATTCTAATTGTTCCGATCTTTTAAAACAGATATTCTCCCAACATAAAGGAGATAAAAGTGGTAAGTCACAGGAAAGTGAGAAGAGCAAGACTCTACTATCTGAGGGACAAACTTCCTCGTCTGTCCACTTTTAAATGATTACCAAACCCTAACACACAGTCTTTGTCTTGTGTTGTCTTCAACCTCCAAAGGTAGCTAATCTCTTTCTTTTCTCATGCTCTGTCTCTTTCTCTTGTTTGTTTGTTCTGTCTGTTGGATTTCATTCATTTGCTTCTTGTAATAATTTACAGTGACAGTAATTTGAGAATGGTAAATGAATGTTTTGTGAGGCTCTCTGTTAATGTGTTGATCTTGACCTTTAAGGAATCATTGAAATCATTATGTAACTTGCTTCTAATAATACAGCTTTTTAATATGTAATTACTGTAATCACATTGTACTTCAATTATCACTATGACTTTGATTTGTATCAATGTGTTTTTTTAGCTAAAGATAAATTACGAATATTCTTAGAAATCAATCATTGAATATTTTCTAGTCTGTTCTCTCTCCAACTGTTTCAGTTTTGTTAGTCATGATTCTGATAACGGCAAATTATATTGGCTTACGACTGCCGGTCCACTAGTTAAATTTCTACATAATGTAAGCAGGGGGTTTGATCACGGGTTCTGTAAATGACCTGTCTTAAGTGGATTTACCGACAAAAAGTCATTTGCCGATTTAATAATTCTTATATGTCCGATATTTAATTATGATCATCATTGGTCAATGAATAATAAAAGAATTTAATATATTTGTTTTTATAGTGAGGTATGATAATGGCCTACCACCTTAAAACTTATTATTATAGCTCAACATTAAAATAAACAACCAATAATAATCTGCCACGTCATTAATTCAAAATTTCCAGTCTGTCGCTTTACTTATTTTCTTCTCTTTGCAATTTACAACTGTTTTCACACGTGTCACATTTTCCCTCTCTCTCATTTCTCATTCTTCTTCTTCTTCTTCTTCCCCGCACTTCCCGGAGACGACGCCGGAGGAAATTCGTACGGAACTTTGCTTTGACTTCACGTGGCCGCTCCACGAAGCGCTTGCTTTGGTTTCCTTCCCGTTTCTCTCTCTTTAGAAAACTTCCTTACCACCATTTGAACGAGTGGAGAGAGAGAGAGAAGGAGACAGAGGTGATTTTCGATTTTGGTGGAGAGCGATTCTCGGGAATCCTGAGCAAGAAATAAGCAAGCTTCATTGACTTTTGTTTTTTTTTGTTTCTTTTCAGGTTTGATCCGTATTTTTTTGCTTCTTAATTTCTCACTGGTTTTTGTCTGTCCTCTTCTCTCTACTTTTCTAGCTTTTTGAAATCTTTTCTAGAAATTGATATCAGAATTGTTTGGAATCAGGGTTTCGATTTCGATGTGTATAGGTTTCGATTTCTAGAGATTGCTCATTGACTATCGATCTATTGTCGTAGCTTAGCAATGACTGGCGTTGGCGAGAATCAGCTTATCTCCATTCAACCTAATGAACTTAAATTTCGATGTAAGCATTTCACTTTCTCGTTAGTATTGTTATATGCATGCATGATCATCTTTTCTGGTTAGTTTTTGCTCAAAATCAATACTGAAATGAAATCTATATCTACTCGCAATTTTATTTTTCTTGAGATTTCATGAATCTTTGCTTTACATCAACCTCAAGTTTTTCTTAAGATTTGACTTAGAAGATGTAAGTGTTGGGGTTGAATTTGATTCTCTTGTCCATTAAGGAAATTTTGTTGTCTGTTTTCTGACTTTGGAAACTTTTGGAGGTCTACCTTTCGGAATAACAAAGGGGATATTGATATTATTTCAGTTGAACTCGAGAAGCAAAGCTATTGTGATCTCAAAGTTGCAAATAAAACAGAGCACTATGTTGCTTTCAAGGTCCGTTTGCATCAAAACCACCAACTTCATTTGCTTCTTTTGTTAATGAAGTTACTTCCTTTACAATGACTTGCTTTTGTCTTTAATTCTTCATTAAATTAGGTGAAAACGACATCTCCAAAGAAGTATTTTGTAAGACCTAACACTGGTGTCATTCAGCCATGGGACTCTTGCATCATCAGAGGTACATTGGTTCTTCATAATTTTTTCATACATTGGCAGTTTAAAACTTGAACATGAAACTAAATTAAGATCTTAAATATAATAGTTACTCTACAAGCACAACGGGAGTATCCTCCAGATATGCAGTGCAAAGACAAATTTCTCTTGCAAAGTACCATTGTACCTCCACACACTGATGTCGATGAACTTCCACAAGACACAGTAAGATAACCATAATTTTAAACCTTTTTGATTCAGAATCTTGTTTCCAGCACATTAAAGTTTCCATGCTTTTGTCTAGTTTACCAAGGACAGTGGAAAGACATTAACAGAATGTAAGCTCAAAGTCTCTTATATTTCCCGGTCTACAACCCAAAGATCCTCTGAATCTGGAGCAACAAATGGTGATGGAAACGGCTCAGAAACCATCTCTGTGAGTAACAACTACACCCACCTATATAATTTATCTGCTTGTGGTAATGACTTTCTGATTTTTCTCCGAACATCACTATTCGGATTCCCTGGGTCAATAATCATTTTGCTAACCTATTATGATTGTAGCAAAACCCTACTAGTAAGATGATGTACCATGGACCACTTGCATACACAGATGCACCTTATTAATAGTCCCTTTTTCGTGATACCTGTGCAAAATTATTATTCAAAGTTTCATTCAAATCCTAGACTTTCTAGTATTCATACTTTTGTTTTTTAAAAGCAACAGAAAACTGTAATGAGGGATTGAGTTGATTTGTTGGGACAGTGTATAACACTTTGCTTTCCGAAGTTTTCTTTTCCTGTGTAGATATACCTTTCTTCATAAAGAGAACAAACTTGCCACACAGTGACACAGAATCTCACGTTCCTAGGTTAAGAGAGATTAACTTGTGTCTTGTTTAATCCTTAATCTCACATTTATATCATCAATATGTATGAGCAGACTATACAGCGGCTGAAGGAAGAGAGAGATGCAGCCGTTAAACAAACACAACAGCTGCAACAAGAATTGGTACGCTTCCATGAACCTTGGCTCGATACTTTTAGCACTAGTAAATGCTTGCTAGTCATGAACAAAAAACAGTGCGTAATAACTAAAGATTCTGCCAAACATGTTTTGAATAACATTGCAGGAGATATTGAAGAAACGGAGAAACCAGAAGAACAGCGGAAATGGGTTATCTTTAAAGTTGGCAGCTATGGTAGGACTCATCGGACTCATCATTGGTTTCATCCTAAAACTCACGTTAGCTTCTCCTCCCACATAACAAACAGCTCTCAGTTTCTCGGATTCGCCTACCATGTCAACAATGTAACTGCTGAATCAAAAAAGTTTCAAACATTTTCGGGTATTTAAATCTGTTAACCTTCCATAACTTCTTTACCCCTTTCTCAATCTCTGTTTATGATCTCTTTTACCTTATATTGGATGTACATTTTTGACCCAACAGATTCGACTTTACATTGTCAATTTTTCAATTCATGAAACCTGCAATATCCCTTTGTATTGTATACTTCTCTGTGAAGGAAATATGTCACAATTTACTTGGTTTCATAAGTGAACATAAGATTGACCAGAAATTTTACAAAGCTTAAACTTAAACATAATATAACCTTGAGGTCCTCTTTCTCTCCAGTAATTCTCAACCATATACAAACCATCATACACATAATTCTTTCCTCTCTGATCCAATCTTTTCTTGCCACGTATCACTCTCACTGGACTCTTTTCTCTCATACTATTAGCTAATTCCAAATTGCCTGTAACAAGCTTCTGATCTCTGATTGCTCTTGGATCCTTGCTCGTTGTGTTACCTCCTTGACCACAATATATCATTACATCATCATCAAATCTGTCTCCATAACCATTACCTTCTGATGAGACAATGCTTGTAGCTAGTTCCATGTTTCCTTTCTTCATGTAATCAATCCCTCCCATTATGTCGAAATGCAGACCAACTAAGCTCAGTTCTGCTTTGAACTGTAACTCTAGTCCAACTTCGACTCCAGGGACTGCTCCAATCATCTTTTGACTGTTAACTTGCATTCCCATTTCCACCAAAATGGTCCTAGTCATGCAATCTATTCTACCTGTGGCTCCTCCGCGAGTTACCTTATCACGATCTAGCTCTCTAAACACAAGTTTGAAAGCCTTCAAAACTTCTTCAACTTTCTTTCCTGGACTAACAAATCTATCTTGAGTTGATTTACGAGCATTTGATCTTAGTCTCAAAGCAGCTGCATTACTCAACTGTTTCTGCACAGCTTTAGCTAACAAAGGACGCTTAGTCTGAATGTTACTACCATAACAGTAGCTTCTTTTGCTTTGAGTAGCCATAAGTTTAATAGCTTCTTCTGAGCTCAGAGGTTGCACTTTACTTGTAAGAAAAGGAAAAGACTTTCTCTTTCCTTGAAGTACTGTTCCATTTCCAACATTACAATTAGCTCCTGCTGTATTGAAGCCAGCTTTCCTCAAGATCATATCAAACGATTCAGCTTCCTTAGGCCTATGGTAATTGTAATTAGCCGCAACACCAACACATTTCTGTCGAGTCTCAGTTATGACTGCAACATCATCACTACCAATCTTTCTTGTCTGGATTTTAGCAATAGATTGAGTCCTACACTCATGTGGCAAGTCTCTTGAAGCAGAAACCTTTAGTAGCTTTTTAGAAGGAGAAATCCTTTGAACCATCTTCCTCTCTGCATACATAAAAATCATAGAGTTATGTATGAATTTATACAGAAGATCCTAAAGAGACAAAGAGATGAATGAGGAAAACGAGGAGACAAGTCAAGAAGAGATTAATGAGGAAGACAATAAGACTAGTCAATAAGAGTGAAGCTAAAGCTATAGCAAAGAAATCAATGCAAGAGTAATGGAGGAGTCAAGTAGACATAACTCTGTAACACAATTTTCAATCAAAGTACAATAAATGATAGATAAAACAACAACAAAGGAAAATAATAAACGAACCAGTGAATGTAATGAGGAACACAACTCGAGTAATCACTAAGATTAGGCTTTTTGCTTTGCTTAATTATGTGTCTGTGTTTTATAACTGTTGTTATTGCCACGAAGCCACTAAGCATTAATTGTTTTTTTGTCAAAAGTAATCATATTAGATGCAATACTGCACAAATCAATGTTCAATACAATCAACTATAATCTGACTCTCTTATAAATCTAGCTAGAGCATCAACCTTATAATTGAGATCATGTGGAATAATCGAAAAAGTGAAAAACGAGAATAACCTGCGGAGTGGTGCAAAGTCTTTGGTAAGTACGTTAATTGTTTTGAAATTTGAAATGCATGTTTAGCGAATTATTAGCAACGAATTACTTAATTAGTTTTAATGAGTACGTGTAGCCGTTATTGTTTATTTAAATTTTACAAAAAAAAAATTACAATTTCCTTACCTATTTAATCTGTTACTGATAAAGAGAAGTCAAAGAGTCTAAAAAAACTTCAAAACTCAAATTTCTATTGCTATAAATACTTCTATGCATTTATTTTAGTAATCTTTAACTTAGGGAAATTGTTATGATTTATTTTAAAAGTTTTCTGAATTTCCAATGAGATTTTAGACGTTTGTATTTTGAAAAAACACTTAAACAACTTCAAAGTCATTTTTTTGCCGAGAGCAACATAAACAGAACTAAAACTTTAAACAAATAACTGACAGCTCTAAACCACTTGCATATATTTCAGAACTCTAGGAATTACCGAGATGAAATAATGTGTGAATGAAGATTTCAGTTGTTGGAAGTCCTTTTGATAAGGTCGGAAAGCCGGTTATTTATCCGGACGCTCGAGGACCCAAACCACCGACTCACAGTCTGTTGACATCTCCACATCTGCTATTCGTTTCTCTAGTAGTGAGAGCAAAACCTAAATTACAGCTTCAACGTCATTTAAAAAATTTCATTTACAGTAGATTTGGGAAAAATATAAACACAAGATTATAAAATATGAAAGAAAAATAAAAAAGATAAAAGATAGGACATTAACCTGGTTAATCAATGAGTTTAAGAAATAAGCAAAAGAAACTGATCCGAATTGTTGTAATAAAAGACTTATTAATCTTTATAGTAATTTCATTAGCTCCAAAGCTAAAATCAACATCAAGTAGAATGAAACCATTCTTACCACTTTATATCAAACCTTTTGAAGATTAAATTTCTTTAATGTCTGTATATTGAATCGAAAATAGAACCGAATCCTTTGAAGATTTAAGTTCACCAAAATATGTAAATCATCGTAAATACACTTTTTGAGGATTAAACTTCACCAAAAGCTTTATATATTGAACCTTTAATAAAGAAAATAATATGCCGAATATAGGTGGCTCAGTGGTGTAGTCACTTTACAAATCTTCAAGACAACAGGGATCGAATCCCTACCTGCAATAGTAGGAGAAGATTTAAAAGTCAGTAAACTAGTTGACAAAAAAAAAAAGGAAAACAATAAGAGAAG
>JAKUCM010007289.1:0-18099 GCA_023374145.1 Lepidium sativum | reverse complement strand
TTTACTTCCACTCATTTCATCAGTGAAGCTGAACAGTTGCTGGATCTGTTTGAGCTTCCCCTCATACAAGGCTTTCTGATCTGGTGAAAATTTCACCTTTCTCCTGTTGAACAATAGGGTATAGTGGCTTGCCAATGCTTCCAATTCCTGAAATCACCATGCATCAAGAAATTGAGGGAAAACAAAATCGATTGTCCAAGCATGAATTGACTGACAGATAATTCACAGAGATAAGTACTTTACCTCAAGCTGCTCAGGACCACCATAAATGTAAAAGCATCGATCAAACGTCACTTCCTCATGTACTTGATCCACCCCATTCTTATCTCCAAGCCCCGTCTCTGTAATCAGTAAATCCATGGTCTCCTTTCCCACAAATTCAAGTACTTGCATTCCTTTAGCAGTTAATGCTTTCCCCGTCTGCAGATCAGAAATGTGGGCTAAATGACATGTTAAGCTAAGAAAGATAACACAAACATCACAAACACCACAAACCTCCAATAGAGACGGTGCATCAGATCCAGCTTCCCCAGACGCAGGACCTTGCTGGACACTGTTTTCAAGCCTACAAGAGAAATATTGGAGTATTCATAACTTGATGTTCTTCCTAAGTGAAACGGGCTGCACTGACAACAGACACGACCTCTGGGTTTATTAAGTCACCGCAGTTTCACCAGTCTTCAGCAAATTTGATTTTTCTGTTCAGGTAATAACATATATAGCTTGCCCAACATTTTATTGCTAATGAACCAGAAAAGGCACGATAATTTACCAAAAGAAGAATCTATTAAAATTCAGAAACTAAGTATTGCTAATGTTTATTGTGTTACGTGTCAACAAAGTATTCACTGCTTTGACCCTCAGACCCTTGTTCTGTGCAAAAATTGGGATGCTAAACAATTATGGTAATTCATTTCAGGGGCACACTTTCCTTAAGAAAATTTATGGACCATTGATAAATCCTCTAAATTACAACCGAAGGATTGATTTCCTACTGCCAATAAACTCAGTGGCATTAACCAGTTTTGTTCACAAAGTTGTAGTTTCCATAGAGCTAAGATTAAAGCTTTCAGTAAAAAGAAGAAGAATGAAAGGAGCATACTTTTGCACAAAACTTGAGCCCCCTTTTAACGCATTTCCAAATGCCTGCCATGCTCCTGAAGTGAAACTCTCAACTGAATCATCGAAGACCTTCAAACCCTGGAAGACAAAAGATTGAGATACTATGTAAATTCTAACGCATAAGAAAATAAAGGATAATGACTTGAGCCAATGACAAAAAACCAGAAAAACATATGGCAGGAACAAAGGTCTATGGAGGAAAGACCATTATTGCATTTACGATATTATCACCATAGACATGGACAACAGCTTGCACAAAATAAGCAAAAAAACTAGCCTGGCTAAGAAATGACTCTTCACTTGCACCCTCCAATTTCTTGAGAGCCGCCTTCTTTAACTTTGAATTCTCATCATCACTGTCCTGCTCTACATCAGGCTCTTCAATTTTCTCTTCTTCCTTGGCAGACGATTCAGATTCTTCATCCGCTTCCGCCATATCTGCAATACTTTTGGCTGCTTTCTCGGCCACTGCTGCAGCCTAGTATGGGGGAAAATCAGAGATCATTATTCACAAAGACAGTGAAAGCTTAAATTAGTAAACGAATCCGGATCAAAGCATGCTTCAATAAACCAAATTTCCTAAAACAAACACATCATAACAGAATCTCACAAGAAAGAAACGTACATTGTTCTTCTAAAGGAAGATGAAATGCATAGAAAACGGAACTATAGACATTGTTGCGTAATCCCATCAGATGAATTCTCAGACTCTCATAGCATGCAAATAATTTTGGTTAAAAAACCCAATTCACCCCAAAGAAAAGAAAAAAACTACAAAATGCAAACTTCGAGTGAACAACAATACCATAAATGCGTCGTCATTTATTACCATAAGCTTTGGATCCGATATCTAAATCATCCTCTGAGAACACTAAATTGATTAAAAAGTGAGTCAAATTGGAGTCGGAAACATACATTACGAGATATCTCTTCTGCAGCTTTTTGAAGATCCGACAGCACAGAGAAGCCAGAAAACCCCCAGCCCCATCCACCGGTCTCCTTAGGCGGCGCCTCCGCATCTGCCACCGTCGATTTCTCAATTTTAGCCTCTTCTCCTTGAACCGGTTCTTCTTTAACTAGGGATGATTTTTCCTCGTGCATTTGTTTCTCTTCCTCCATAGTCGTTAGCAATTTCGGAATCAAACTAAAGTTTCTCAAAATCGGATTTACCAGAAATGAAATGAGCGATTAGGGTTCGGAAGATGTCGAATGAATGAAATCGAATCAAGGTTTCGAATCAAAACTGTATTTCAGTTAGCTCTACTTAGACCGGAAAATCATGCTTATGCTTCGTCGTGCAGCAAACGCATCGTTAACGATACGACGCCGTTTAATATTTATGTCTCACTTTAAAAGCATTTAATGTAATTAGGCCCAACACTTTTCATTTTAGGCCCAATGGTCCAACAGTCTATTAGTAGATTGAGGCCTATCTATATATCTTCCTCTTAGATTTGCAATATGCACAATCGTTAATGGCGTTCACACACAAGAGACGAAGCATAATAATTCCTTTGTTTTAAAAGTGTTTAAATTTGTTTATGGACCAAAAGATGTTATTAACTGTTACTACAGAAACATTGTATTTTCATTGTAAGGGAGTTGATGCGCCACTATGATTCATTGTCCTCTTTTCTTCTCGTTTCTTCTGTATTCTTCAATCTTGTTATCTTTCTCTTTTTCCCAAATATTAGTAGCCCTGGAACATTGGTGGTGGTGGCGATGCATATTGGTGGCCGATGTATTCTGGAACAATGAATTCTTCACTTGGAGGTGGTGCGTTTACTGTCGGTGTCGTTTCTTGTGGTGGAGTGGTGACCGGTGTTTGTGTTGGTGGTGAGCTCTTCCTTTGTGGGAAATGCGGAGGAGGAGAGGTGGGTGGTGGAGAGAATACTGGTGGGGGTGGGGAATGAGTTGGTGGAGGTGGTGGAGGAGAGTATACTGGTGGTGGAGGAGAATATACCGGTGGTGGTGGGGAATAAACCGGTGGTGGTGGGGAGTGGACAGGTGGTGGAGGAGAATGTACTGGTGGCGGAGGTGAATGGACAGGTGGCGGAGGAGAATGTACCGGTGGTGGAGGTGAATGTACTGGTGGTGGTGGGGGTGGAGAATAAACTGGTGGTGGTGGAGAGTGTACAGGTGGTGGTGGAGAATGTACCGGTGGAGGTGGAGAATGGACTGGTGGTGGAGGAGAATGGACCGGTGGTGGAGGCGGTGGAGAATAAACTGGTGGTGGAGGTGAATGGACTGGTGGCGGTGGAGAATGTACAGGTGGCGGTGGAGAATGTACCGGTGGTGGGGGAGAATGTACAGGTGGTGGGGGAGAATGGACTGGTGGTGGTGGAGAATGCACCGGTGGTGGAGGAGAATGTACAGGTGGTGGTGGAGAATAAACTGGTGGTGGCGGCGGTGGAGAGTATACCGGTGGTGGTGGTGAATGAACTGGTGGTGGAGGTGGGCTGCGCCGGAACTTCACTGGAGATTGATCATATGGGTCATGTGGTTGTGGTGACTCTTTAGGTGGTTGTGGTTTATGAACCGGCATTGGAGGTGAACGGACTGGTGGTGGGAGCGGTGGAGAATATACCGGTGGTGGAGGTGGGCTACGTCTGAACTTAACAGGAGACTGATCAGATGGGTCATTTGGTTTTGGTGACTCTTTTGATGGTTGTGGTTTTGGAACCGGCCGAGTTGTCACAGGAATTGAGGGCTTAGACGGTGTACCGCGGCTAGAACCACCACCAGCACACTTATCCTTGCTACAATCAACAGGACGGCTAATCACAACCTCACATTCCTTAGCCGACCGTTGCCTAGGCCTATCTGGCAAACAATTACGTGTATCATCCAATGCAATCTCTTTACGACTACCTGGAACACATGACTCACCTTGTCCATTGAAGTAATTGTCAGCATAAGTCAAGTTAACTAGTTTAGGTAACTTGCAGATATTCTCTGGCACAAAGCCAGTGAGTTTATTTCCAGAGATATCAAACTCTTCAACACCAGTAAGTCCCACAAAGCTTGGTGGTAAAACACCAGTGAAGGAGTTCATGCTTGCATCAAACACATTCACATTGGATAACTTTCCAATCTCTGTTGGGAAACAACCACCGAGATCATTGTCCATAAAGATGATCTCATTGAGATTCTTCATGTTTCCAATACTTTTGGGGATACATCCAGTGAATTTGTTGTGAGCAAAGGTCACAACAGTGGCTGGAGAATCTCCAAGAGTTTCAGGAATTGTTGAAGTGAATCTGTTGTTGTTTAAGAAAATGGCGTCAAGATCCTTCTCAAAAAGAGCAGGAGGGAGTTTGCCTTCGAAATCGTTGAATCTAAGGTCAATGTACTTAACGGCCGGCCATGAGAGAACAACAGAAGGGAAAGAACCAACAAACCGGTTGTTGCTAACATCGAACTCGTGCATTAGCGTCAACTTCTGGAAACTCTTAGGAATGATACCACAGAACCGGTTTGAATTCAAATGGAACATAGCCACATCGGTCATCAAACCAAGCTCAGCTGGTAAATGTCCCGCGATATCGGCACCATTCAAATCTACCCCAGCCACAACAGCAACAGTAGGATCATCAAGAGCTGGTGCACAAAACACACCTGTGTAATTACACACATGTGGTCCATGCCAGTTTCCTGTGGTGTTAAACGGGTCGGAGAACACCGCCTTTTTCCATGCTTGGAGAGCAATATAAGCTCTCTTAAGCCTGTTGTTTGCAAATGTCACTTTGAGATCAACCTCATACTCAATGTCCTCAGGAAGTTCGCCATTTTCAGGTAATGTCAAGAGCTGTCTCTTTGCAATATACGAGGCTTCTGCATCGGTGAGTGCTAAAACAACAGATGAGAAGAAGAAGAAAGAAAATAATAAGAGAAAGCAGCCAAAGGGCAAGAAAGAAATTGGAGGTTTAGTCATGGCTCTGGACAAAACCTTGGAAAAGACCCAAGGCTGCTTATAGATATGGGCATAGAAGAATTCGATGAATAAAACCAGAAGGGTTATTATTAATAATGCCTGTCGATTTTGCAAATCTGCTTCACCAAACATTTGTTTTGCCTATATTTGGTTTTATTTTTCAATGATTTTGCTTCACATTCGGAGAACAAACATAAACAAGAATAGAAAATCTCTCTGTAAACCAAAACTATTGTAATACTATTATTGGCACATACATTAAAACAAACTGATCATTCCCTAACATCACGCAAAGACAACCACAATTTTAAGGGTAATATGATCACATCTAACAGAGAAAGATTATAATGTTGTAACTATATTTACATACACAAGTGTAAAAAGAACACAAGTCTCTTCAGTCGGTTTCATGGTCAGGAGCGTGAGAGAACCAAGCAGGAGAAGTTCCTTTGGTTCTAAGCAATCTTGTGAAAGCAGAATCAGGCATTTTAGATTTCTCTTCTTCTTCTAATTCTTCTTCAGATTTTGGTAAACCATCAGGAATATGAATATGTAGTTTCATTGATTTCTCTTTATCTGCTACCTCTAAAACATTATTGATGTTGTTGTCTTTCTTCATTGAAGCAACTCCATGTAAACACCCTATTAGTGATTTCACACCACCTGTTTGTAAGATTAGATTCTCTACTTCTTCCTTTGGTTTCTCTCTCTGCAATAACAGAATCAACAAAAAGATGTTATGAATAAGTAAATCATTCAATTCACTGATCAATAAACATCAACTAAACTATTAAAAAATAGAATTACTTCGAGATCTTTGAGTTCAAAGTAAGCTCTCCAACAACTGTAAGAGTCATCACCTTCAAGCGTCGAACAATAATCTGAAATCAAAATCAAACCATCTCTCAAAATCAAATCTAAACAACACTTAAAACAGGAAAGATTCAAACTTTCATCAACGAGATCACACAGAAAAAGAAAAGATCGAGACTTGTTAGTCTATACATCAAAAGCAAAGCGTAAATATACCTGAGAGTTCAGTCTCAGCTTTTTCAATCAATGGCGGATCTTGAAGAACACGATCAAACTTTCCACGGCTAAAGAGCTCAAGCTTAGGGACGTCTCTAGTGCTTGAACACCGAACCACAGAGAAGGATCTCACCGGAAAACAAGATGTAGACGACAGTGCAACGAACTTGGTGTCGCTAAAGTCTACAGGAAGATGAAACGAACGTAAAGTCACCGACTTTATCATCTCTACTGAACAAAATTATCAAACTTAACCAAAAAACTGAAGAAACAGCAAGAAAGTTGGGAATGAACTTCAAAATTATCTAAAGCAGAGAGGAGTGAAGTAGATAAGGATTCATTTATTTTATTTTATAGAGATGAATAAAGTTACTCTGATAGTGATGGATAAAAGAAATAATTATTATTTTTATTTCAGATAAGATTACAAACTCAAATGATTTATTTTAGTTTTAAATACAAGCCCATAGATAAAGCCGTTGATTTAATTTTTATGTATATATTAAGATAAGATTATAAATAAATATCTAAAATTGGCATATAGTAACGTTGTCGTTGACCGTTAATTATATTTCGGATAATATTTTCAAAAACGTCACGGACACACATGGCCCAATAAACCCAATTGAATTCTTATTGGGCCCAATAAATTTATTTTGGCCCAATAAATTTTAATTAGGTACAAAGAATAAGATAACATGCACATTCTAATTTAGTATGTAAACATAATTATGTACATACATAAAGTTTCCATTTATAAGCAGAGAAAACGACATCGTATTAGTTCTTGCGAAGCCTTGAGCAATTGTCCTCGCATTCTGAAAAAAACACAAAATTCCACGCAAAAAGGATCCAGATAAGTGAAGGAACGAAGAATCCACCATGTTTGATCATAGATGTTGAGTCAAATCTTAACGATTATCTTTTCAGCGTCAATTCGATTTCTAGCATTTCGATTTCTAAACAGTACTTAGGGATTTCCAGAAATTGAAATTCTTTTCTTTGTTGTCCTTGTAAGAAGCTCAGATTGGAACAAATTTCGTGACGATTTGATTTGTTGATTCGTTGCATTGGTCTCCGATTACGGCCTTTTTCTTCTTTTAAGAAGAAGAAAAGACAGCGACGATGAAGGCGATGGAGACTATACATGATCTGATCGAAGAGGCTAAAGTACGGACCGTATGGTGGGGCTTGTGCATCTTCTCCGTTACCTACTTCTTGACCCGTATGTAAATTCTGAACCTTTTTCTCTTCGATTTGGCGGTTCATGCATTCCTTTTTCATTTGTGATTTCCTAATTTAGATTCTAAATTCTGTAATGTCCTCGCTTTTCCTTATATTTCCAGCTTGGTATGTCGTGAAGCTGCTAATCTACACGTTTAGGATGACTTTAAGATCAGTTTGTTGTAATACAATTAGTCTAGGGTAAATAGTTACTCTGTTCTTGGGTTTTTATGTTTTGTGTCATGTTTAATCTTTTTACATGTTGTTTCTCTTATCTTATGGCGTTTCTAGTAACATAATGTATTTTTCAACTGTAGTCCTCTTAATATCTTGCCTTGTTTTGGTAATTTTTTTGTGTCCTCTCATGCAGATACAAGTAAGTCTATGTGGATGAATTTGCCAATGGCGATCCTCATTCTTGGTGGTCTGCGGATTCTACTAAATCAGATTGAGTTCAGATGGAAAGTTACGCCAACTCCAAGACAAAATCAGTTGTCTTATCTCGAGAAGAAGCAGTTGTCTGTGAATGATGCACGTCTTTCCGGTACCCCACCTCCTCCTAGATGGAAGAAGAAAATCGACTCTCCTGTAGTGGAAGCTGCAATCAATGATTTTATTGACAAGATCCTTAATGATTTCGTGGTAAATTTGTGGTACTCTTTGATCACACCAGATAAAGAGGCCCCTGAACTGATACGTTCAGTGATCATGGATGCTCTTGGTGAAATTTCAGTACGAGTTAAAGAGATAAATATTGTTGACTTGCTAACCAGGTGCTCTCTATTATTACTCGTCCTTTACATATATAACTCTTTGGCATTCCACCATCAAAAGTCTCAAGTTTTGATGGAACTCTATTGGTTTACAATGAAATCAATGCCTAATTGTGCAGGGATATAGTTGATCTGATAGGTGATCATTTGGAAACTTTTAGAAGAAACCAAGCTGCTATAGGTATTGATGTTATGAAGACATTGGCATCTGAGGAGAGAGATGAAAGATTGAAATTCCATCTTATGGCTTCTGGGGAACTCTATCCTGCACTCGTGTCACCTGAGAGTGAGTACAAGGTATGAGTGATATTTAGGTGAAAATGATGCAGCCTTTTTAGTTTCCTCCTAATTTCGTTACTCTATACAAATGTGATCTTTGTTTTTCTAACAGGTTCTCCAGAAAATAGTCGCTGGCATATTATCTGTGGTTCTCAGACCACGAGAAGCTCAGTGCCCGCTTGTTAGAACAATAGCTAGAGAGATAGTTACTTGCTTGGTAATTCAACCTCTTTTGAGTTTAGCATGCCCCGAGTAAGTTCTCTGTCCATCTCTGGTATCGAAATCTACCTTCCAGTCTTTTCCTGACCGATGTGTGTAATGCAAGTTAGCTATGAACAGCTTTTGATTTCAGAGTTTTATTGATAAAATCTAATTTACAAGAAGTATGGGGCTTCAGAAAATATATCTAATGGAACTTACTTTACTTAGGATACATTCACTGCTTGCCATATACTCCAAACTGTACCTTCACTTTGTCTAAAGTAAGATGCTATATTTTTCTACCCCAGGCGTATCAATGAGGTGATTGAGATCGTGATCAATGTTATTAAAGAGGGAAACTTTGAGCACTTCACAGGGGAAGAACAGAATGTCAACTCAGCCCTGGTGTCGGCCTTTGATAATCAATCAAAAAATATGAATTCAACAGGAGTTAATGAGCAGAAAACACCACATATAGATGAAAGACACCCAGAGCTACACATTCAACAGAATTCTGCTGATTGGGCTCGGAGGCTAGAGGTCGCGACGCAAAGGAGAACAGAGGTTCTTACTCCTGAAAACCTTGAAAACATGTGGACGAAAGGAAGGAATTATCAGAAGAAGGACTACAAAAAATCTCTGAAAAAGGGTTCCTTGAATAGTAATTCGATTGATGCCAGACAGAAAAATCAAAGTTCTACTGGAGCAAAAGAAAATGCAGTGGCACAATTGCCCGCCAAAGTAAGCGTTGATAAGCAGTCACAAGCACAGATGGCTGAGGATTTTAGTAAATCATGTTCTTATGAAGGAGGGTGCTACGTATATGAGGCTGATGTTAGAAAGGAATCTCTTTCAGATGGAAATATAAACAGGCTTAAGAGATCCAATAGTACATCAGATCTTAATCGACGTCCTGAAATGAGTCTGTCACTATTCAAAGTCAGTAAGGGACCTCTAATCACAGAATTTTACACCACGGACCTTATCAAACTCGATGATAACGATAGAAATGATAATAAATCCCCAAACATTGTTCTTCACAAAGAGGGTCAGCACTACTTAAAGCTCAAATGTCGTGTAAGCTCTGATCTCGATGTTACCTTTGGATTTTTATATCTTTTTGAAGGTTTCTTGAATTTTTGTTGCTGTTATAGACATGCTTTTGACCTCGGCCATTCTTTGTATGTGTGTTTTGCAATGTATTGTGCTGTTAGTGTTAGATTATAATGTCTTTTAAAGGGTTCTCAGAGGAGTATTTCTTATGTCTGTGTGTGGCTGCAGGTTCTTGGAGCTTATTTTGAGAAGCTTGGATCAAAATCATTTGCAGTATATTCTATTGCTGTGACAGATGTGGAAAACAAAACTTGGTTTGTTAAGAGAAGGTTATTTTCTTATCATCCCATTGCTCACTCACTTAGCTTTTGATATTAATTTTCTTCGTAAGAGCACAAGATTTCTGTAGCGTGGTCGTAAAGTATTTATTTGCTTCCCTCAGATACAGTAATTTTGAGCGATTACATCGTCAACTCAAAGAAATCCCAAACTACAATTTACAGTTGCCTCCCAAGCGTATATTCTCATCAAGCACCGAAGATGCTTTCGTTCATCGTCGCTGTATTCAGCTGGACAAGTATCTACAAGTATTATTTAGTCCCTTAGCAACTTATAAAACATATTTACCATCAAAATTTTGTTATGAGGAAAAAAAATACTTCTCTGCAGGATCTTCTGTCTATAGCTAATGTTGCTGAACAGCATGAAGTCTGGGATTTTCTAAGCGAAGCCTCTAAGGTGTGGATCTGAATAAGCGCCACCCATAAAATTTTAAACCTAATATTGTCATATGGGTGGATGATCTGATGACTGTCTTTTTCATTCTATAGAATTATTCTTTTGGAAAGTCTTCATCAGTGATGAAAACTCTTGCAGGTATGTATGCCATTGCTGTTTTGGTAACATGTTGCTTTATATGTAATTCCGCCCTTGGTTTCTGTTCCGTGTATACAAAAATCTTAATCCATCTTTTCATACTAAGCAACTGAATTCTTAGAAAATAATTAGTGTGAAGAAAGAATTATTTATTGTGTTATGTGGTTCTTTCAGTTTTTCAATTTTACCAAATTTTCTTTCTTGGCATTGAGCAGTTAATGTTGATGATGCCATGGATGATATTGTACGTCAGTTTAAAGGGGTCTCAGATGGCCTTATGCGCAAGGTTGTAGGATCTCCACTGGAAGAAAACGATCATCCCCCTGCCCGCCACCTCTCCTGGAGTGTTCATGAAATAAGCACTCAACTCTCTAAGGAAAGCGCAACTGAATCTATGCACAGCAGCATTTCTGATACTGAAGATATCGGCAAACTTGGAGAAAACAGCCAAGGGGAAGGTAGATTTGATTCAGAAGCTAATGGGTGGCACTCAGATAATGAATTGGACTCTAAGTATTTTCCACCGAGAGTGGTTAGACGGCTTGGAGAGCCTCAGAATTTGTTCTCGAAGAAGGAAAATGATTTCAAGACAAAATCTGAAGTAAGGGGGTCCACCGATTTGCAGCATGCTGATCCACTGTCAGCTTTAGCTAACAATCCTACTGGCATGCCTCCCGAGGTACACCATATGCCCCCTAAGTCTCCCTGGCGCAGTCTATTGTTTAACTGAATTTCATCCATTGATTAGACTGTGTTATTTGGCATATATTGTTCCCTGGCTAAAATCTCTCATGACTGCATGTACAGGCTTTCACGCACCTGAAATTGACATATCCTTAATGATACATATTACCAAAGAGATTTTGAATTGTCAGTCTACTATTTTTTTTTTTTTTTTTTTAATAACGTTTTACTTATCCTCTGCTCTTCGTTCCAGTGGATGCCGCCCAATGTCAGTGTGCCAATTTTGAACTTAGTTGATAAGGTGTTTCAGTTAAATAGAAGAGGCTGGTTAAGGTGAGAAAAGTAGTTATTCTTTCTGATTTTATATGTTCTAGATCATGCTTTCCTATTTGACTAGGTGGCGCATCAATTGGCACTTTCATATATCTTAATATGGTGGACCACTGCAGGAGGCAAGTTTTCTGGATATCAAAGCAAATATTACAGTTAGTTATGGAAGATGCTGTGGATGACTTGCTCCTGAGGGAGGTGTGTTGGCTGCGGAATGAGGACACAATTGCTCAAGGAATCCGTTGGGCTCAAGATGTAAGAATTTGGTTTTCCCTGATCTTCTTTAAAAGTCAACTGAATTTTCACCTATCTCTATCCCCTTTGAGAGACTGCCATCACATTCAATCATTCGGTGAGATCTATTATAATTTCAGTAAAATAGTTTTTGGTTTATTCATCGAATCATTACACCAGACATGCTTACTTTACTTTAATTGTTGCAACAAGGTAGAGCATATAATAGTATTAGTGGAGTGTTCTCTCTTTTTGTGGCTTATAATCTTATTTGCATATTTTCTCCAGCTTCTTTGGCCAAATGGCGTATTCTTCACAAAAGTGAATGACAGTCAAGAGGGATCAGATGCAATCGACCCTAGTCAAAAAACTTTCCAAATGGCAGGCCAACTTGGTGGCATGAAGGTGGCTAAACCCAGTTCCTTTGAACAGCAACTTGAGGCTGCACGAAGAGCTAGCGAAATCAAGAAATTCCTTTTCGGTGAGTATCTACGGCACCCCGTCCATTTGATGTATCCAGTCATTTTAGTCTCATTGGAAGTAACACTTTGGTGTTTGATCAGATGGCGCCCCAACAGCCTTAGTGAGCTTGGTAGGGCATAAGCAGTACAGGAGATGTGCGAGAGACATCTTCTATTTCACTCAGGTTAGGCTTCTTCTGTGTCACTGTTAAGTGTTTAATTAGGTTTTTGCATCATCCGTATTTTTGGTCCGACTATCACCTGACATGTTTATCATCGGTTGCAGTCAAACGTATGCATAAAGCAACTTACATTCGCGATACTGGATCTGCTACTCCAGTCAATATTCCCTGAGCTGCAAAGTCTTCTAAGAGACATAAGAGAGAATCCACATGCTCGGTGAGAGTAATAACGCTGTTTATATGGAGGAGGTAGCTAATGTTTTGACTTGAACCAGTTTGTCTTTCTGTATGTTAACTTTTGTTTTTCTTCGGTTTCTTAATCATGGGGATTTTCGTTTTTTGGAGGAAGTACTAATATTCTTTATGTGTATAAAAGCAAGTGCTAGTATCAATCTGTGAGGGTTTTGTATACAACATTGACAAAAGGGTTCTGTATATAAAACCTCTTGTGTGTGGAAAATAGCCATTGAGATGTAGTTATGGTTTACAGATTCCGGAAGATTACTTAAAAGATCAGAGACTCAGTTATTTGCTTCATAATTCTAAATCTTTGCGAAGACATGAAAGTTCAAAGAACCTCAATTACTTAGTACCTGTTTTACACTTTGTCTCTATTACAGAAGTTCTCTAGTCAGAGAATCTACAGCATTTGCGTAGAGGTCAGTAAGCGAGTTCTGCCTCAGATTGCTAACCTCGTACCAACTATTCAGTGACTCGAGGGTTTTGTCTGTCCCCGAAAACGCCACCTGAATTCCGATGTTGCAGTTAGCTTCACCTCCTGTAGCCTTGCACTTTGTTGTTGGAACTGCACAATCTGTCCCATTCAGACACACAGAAGTAGAAGGGGTTCCTCATTTGCATGAATCGCATCCAAAGCTCTTCCAGAACAGATTCTGCAGTACTCCCTTCTGAAATTCCATTACCTGCAATACGTTTCCCATTTCAGAGATACAGTGCTTTATGTTTGTTTACAAAGGAGTTTAGGGCGATTCATTACAAGTGTGAAAGATGTGATGGTGTTCATAACATCTGCGACCTTCACAGGATAAGATCTTGCAGCATATTTTGCGCCTGCGAATCCAACCATGAATCTTCCTGCTTTACTCTTCTCACAAGCAATATCCCATATAAGCTTTGATTCTTCAAACATCGCGACTCTGTCTAATTAAGATTACATATACAGAGAAACACTTACCGGGTTAAACTTACTTGTGTCGATTGAAGGAAGAGAGATTTCGTCGACCTGAGGTCTAAAAAGTGCAAGCTGTGCCATTTTTGCAGCTATAGCAAGATGAGAATCGCAAGGAGATAGCTGGACTTGATCAAGGAAGAAAGCTTCCCTACTGGAAATGGCAACACCAATGGTGAAACCATCTCCTTTGCTGATTTGTGTGTCGGAACAAGAACTGTACACAGGGTTATTGTCCAATGCTCCAACCAAAACTATCATCATCAATGTCATCATAATCATTATAATGCTTGTATTCGCCTTTCCTAAGATTGTTAAAATCACCATTTTTCAGCTAACAAGATCTTTGCACCTTTGTTTCTTCTTCCCCAAGAAACCACTATCATCACAATCATCAGAAAATGGGTAATGATATAATGGGTTTACACAAAAATTAGCTTTGATAGATTACGTACCTGCCAAATTCATAATACCAATTTGTGGATCAATCTTATGAAGAATTGATTTGAATCAGATAGAAATTGTGTCTAAGGTGAGTTTTTTTCTGGGTTTAGAATCGATCTTTCAAAAGGAGAAATGAAATTATGGAGCTTAGACACGTCAAACGGTTGTTGCGGCTGTAAAAATGGATCTGTCTTCCAAATTAGTTTCTGTAATATTGACTTTTTTGTTATCTATGTCAGTATTTCTGTCTTCTTGATCAAACTGAAACTTTTTCTATTTGTAATGTTGTTAAATAATGGTTGAAGGGTAAAACATTGTACCTAAACATGAATATGAAATGGGATTAAAAAATCTCTTTAGATAAGAACAGTCTTATTGTCAAAAAAGAAGCTAATGTAGCCATACAAATCTTTCCAAACCAGATCAGAAATAACTTAATGGATCAAAAATGGGCAAGAACCACCAAGAATTTTGTTTTCATAATCAATCACAAAGGACCAGCAACACAATACCTCTGTTTCCTTGTCTCTCTCTCTCTCTCTCCATATACATATGTGGTTAATGTAATACTCCTATTCTAAAGGATAGTGATGACACGGTTTCATATGCTTTTCAAAAATCTGCACAGCAGAATAATCTCCTCTGTTGTTGAATAATCTTCTAATGATAATCTGCAAAGAAGCAACGTATTCTCACATAAGTTATCTGAAAGAGCACCAGAAGTAACTCTGCAATTGGGTTTAAGGTCTATTCTTATCATTGGTTGCAATTACTTCATTCTATAACAAAAAACTGAATTCTCACATTGTTTTCAATCCTAGCTTAAGAAAACTAATATTGATTTTCCACGAACGATTTGTAAGACTCTGATACAGCTAACATCCAACAAATAGTAGTAATTGAGAAGAGCAACTATTATTCCAGAAAGATAAGTAAAATTCTGAAACTTTTGACATCATATATATCTAATTAGAGATGGTTCCTTAATGAGCTTCAGAAAGTAAATAGATTTACTTTGTCTAAGATCAAAGACACAAGAATGATTAAGTTCAAGTACTTTCTAGCTAAAGCATGAAGCTGATTACACTCAAATCCACCAGCTCAAGCATTAAACAGATTGCAATCAAATCTACCTCTTTAACAATCACATAAACCTTGAATAACATTAACCTTAGATCACCAAAACCATATTCATATTTCTTTCCATGGGTTAAGTCCTAATTCACTAAAGTCAAACATCCACTCTCTTCAAAATCCAAATCAGATGGAAGATTTTACCTCACGCGACGGCCACAGGCTGACTACTTTTAGGTTCGTAATTCTTCTTCGTATCGGTTTGAAAATCTTCCATATTGTAGATGACTGTGATATAAAGCGAACAACTTGGGCAATTAGCAATCTCCTCTCCAAGCCTAAGATCTTCCTTAGTAATCTGGAACAAATCTCCACAAGGACAAGGATACGTGTACGCCTGCATCTCTTCGTTCCACTCCATATCCTCTATCTCTACATCGTCGTACGACATCGTTTAAACTCGCCGCTGAAATTCGAATAATCTCTCTATTTTATCTTCTCCGGCGGAAAAATTAGGGCTATCGTATGTAAAAGCTCCGCCGAAAACTCTTATATGTAGGCCTAGCATTCGGTTTTAACCAAACCAACGGTTCGATTTTTTCGGTTATTGACTTTTTCGGTTTTTTAAAACTGATTCCGAATTAAACCAAACTAAATTCTCGTTTCGATTCGGTTTCTTAAATAGTTACATCGGTTCGGTTTTTTGATTTTTTCAGTTTTTCAGAGATTTTTGGTTAAAATATATAAAATTCCGGTTAAAGTAACCGAACCGACCGAATCAAAATGAAATTCAAAAATAATTGGGTTTCGATAAGTTTTTATGAGTAAACCGAAAACCGAAAATTTTGGTTCGGTCGGTTCGGTCCGAATGCCCACCTTATATATACTGATGTGTTTGGCATCGAGTCCTCAAATTTCATGAATAATTAGTAAAGTATCTCGAACTATACCTTTTATTTCGACTAAACCCAAATTAATTTACATATTCGCAATTTTGTCTGTATAATTATTAGATTTGTTTTTACAAATATAAGAAACCGAGCAAACAGTATTTGTCAAAAGAAAAAAAAACCAGAAAGATGCAAAACCGGCCACAGTCATCGTCGCCGTTGCAATCGCCACCGCGTCTGAAGCTTTAATTGACTCAACGATGCAAAGCTTCCACCATCAGCAGCAGCAACTGATTTCGCTGCTCTCTACGGCTATACCAACTGACGGTTCCGCTTTTACACTACCGTCCACGCTTAATCCTTCGTCTTTTTCTTTCTTCACCGGAAACCATTGCTTCATCGACGGTTGGTAGCAATGCGTCAGTTCCGGTACTTTCAACGGGACAAGGGATGGTAAATTGGAGAAAATCGATTCGGGGCGTCTCAATTCCTTGAAGTCGCTCCATAGAGCAATTAAGTACCCTCCTAATTCGCGCTTCTTATCGCTTATTCAGCTTCGTTTCTCTCGTCTGGTCTATGGCAGCTTCTCTCCGACAAGTAATTTACTCTACTGTTTCATCTCTGAATCACAATTTTCATACTGTTCATTCTTACTCCGGTCAGAATTATGCGTGATATAGGGTTTATTGGGACCTATGATGAGTTTGAGCTAATGTATTGAACTTGATATTTGCTTCGGGTGCAGGTCTTATGATGTGAGGCAAGCTAGTATGTCTGCATATGGTGCTCTTTGTGCTGTTGTGTGCTTTTCTCTGGATGATAAGGTATGGATGTCGTAACAGCGTGTACAGTAGTGGCTCAAAGTCAAACATAACCTTCGCTGAAGCAAGTAGTCCTGTTAGTGTCAATAAGTCAACTGAACTTCTAGAACAAACCCAAATGACTGAAGAAGAGGCCAGTGCTTTGAAGTCTTCAACTCCATCATCACAGTCCAATTCTGATGAAGTCTCAGACGCTGATCAACAAGTATCAGCAGAAGCAGTGATAGTAAGTAATGATGATTGTCTCCCAAAAGCTTCGGATGACGAACAAGGTGAAATTACAGAGTTCAAGGTAGCAGCAGGAGATGAAGCTGTAGAAATGACAGCCAACGATGTCTCACAGCCTCTGGTGGAGAATCTAGATCTCAAATCTTGGAGCAAAGAACCTATGAGAGGTAAAATTGAGGTTCGGAGTGATGAGTCTTCTCTTCCAACAGAGACACAGACTCGAGTTACAAGAGGTTAGTCCATGTATCCAAGTGCTTACAGTCATCCGTTTTCCTTTCTCTTTCTTTATTCACTATGAACTTGTGGAAAACACACTGCATTTCCCATTTTTCCAATTGGCTGGAAAGTTAGACTCTCAGTTACAGCTTAAAGTTTTTTTATGTCTAAACTACCCTAAGCAAATTGAGTTATAGGAATTTAGTGTAATCATATTAGTCTCGAGTAGTCGCCGTACTTATTTTCCAAGCCTGCAAGTACCAGATCTAACGTACTTGCAGTGATCACTGTGCATACATGGTTTCTTGTGAATCTACAATTGAAATGTTGAATCTTGAGGATCTAAGGCAGCTTCTCGTAATACAACATGCAGGTAAAAATGCTTATGCAATGTCAGTTCTCAAGTGCATGGAGATGAAAATAGATGGTCGAAACATTGCTGACAACAGGTACATGTCGATAATTTACTTCCCAATAAACGTAAATAAAAGTAATGCTAAAAGTCGCATCAACAAGTCTTATAACCTTTTTGTATAGGGAGGTTAGTATTCCAGAGCAGGTGGACTATCTAATCAAGCAGGCCACAAGCGTTGATAATCTCTGCAACATGTATGAAGGTTGGACTCCATGGATTTAGATAAATGATTGGAAATCAGACAGAAGCTTTGACCAACAGGGCGCTTCAAGAAGGAGGCCACATCAGACACATTTGGTGTCTCATGAAATTGCACTCATCCAGTCTTTGGTGGTTAGAAAGCGGGATCAGAATTTTTAAACTGGCATATCTCCAAAAGGATTTCAATATTCAATATCGTGGCTGTCTTATCAAGGTATGATCTTCGAAACTCAAGAGAT
>JAKUCM010007288.1:0-28087 GCA_023374145.1 Lepidium sativum | reverse complement strand
ATACACCTTTACATGGCAAATTCTGATCTAAATTAAGACGCTCTTTCAATATATCTTGTATACTATCATTAGCTGATGCATTATCCAATGTAAGAGTGAACAATTTCTTCTCTATATTCCAATCTTTTAGACACTCATGAATTTTAGTAGCTAAAACATTACCTGTATGTCACTATAAGAAAACTCGCTAATAGTGACTGAAATTAGTGACTGATTTTTCAGTCACAAAAGTTGATACTGTGTTTCTACAGATTTGTAACTGAAATGAGACTCAACAATTTTAGTCTCAAATTAGTCGCAAAAGTGATACTGAAAATATTAGTCACAATGTAGTCGCAAAAAGAAGACTAATTTGAAACTGATCTGCAACTATTTGATATAGTCTCGATTTAGTCGCATCTACAACTGTTTTGTAGGCCTGTTATAGAGACTTACTTTTTTTTGAGTCTCAATATTTTCTAAATATTGAGACTGATTGGAGACTAATTCTATAAATTGTCGGTTTTTTGGACCGCAACCATAGAAAATTGTTTCGAAAATGGAATTAGAGGTATGTTATGATGTTTTGCACCTCATGTTAGTCAAGTTTGAGGACTTGCAATTGGTTACGCATTAATTCATAACAAAAATGCATTGTTGATCACATGTATGAACTACTTAGACGGTATTACAATATATATGTCTCGTTCGGATCTTCGATTCATATATTTTATTTCATTCGTCTATATAGTGTTTACAACAACCTTGTATTACTTTATTCATCAAAAATAATACTTTGAATTCGGCTTAATTTCATCAAATTTGCTATTAGTTCATTTTCGGAAAACAAACGAAACCCGAGCTTAAAACAAGTAACCAATATATATTAGTCTACGTAAACTTTTAACGAAAGAGTCCAATGGTCCAATGGTCATTGGACTACAACAAACGTCACATTTCTCGGAGGTTGCGGGTTCAAGTCCCGGCTCCTTTTTTTTTTTTTTTAGACTTTTTTTTTTTTTTGCGACTGAATAGAAACTTACTTTTTCAGACTGAATAGAGACGTTTCTCCTTTGCTACTGAACAGAGACTGGTAGGCCTGTTAGTCGCTATTCAGTAGCTAAATTTTGAGACTGTTTAGCGACTGATAGAGTTATGAGTCTCAATTCAGTCTCTAAATATTGAGACTGATTGGAGACTAATTCTATAAATTGTCGGTTTTTTTACCGCAACCATAGAAAATTGTTTCGAAAATGGAATTAGGAATATGTTATGATGTTTGCACCTCATGTTAGTCAAGTTTGAGGACTTAAAATTGGTTACACATTAATTCATAACAAAAACGCATTGTTGATCACATGTATGAACTAATTAGACTGTATTACAATATATATGTCTCGTTCGGATCTTCGATTCATTTATTTTATTTCATTCATCTATATAATGTGTACAACAACCTTGTAGTACTTTATTCATCAAAAATAATACTTTGAATTCGGCTTAATTTTATCAAATTTGCTATTAGTTCATTTTCGGAAAATAAACAAAACACAAGCTTAAAACAAGTAACCAATATATATTAGTCTACGTAAACTTTTAATGATAGAGTCCAATGGTCCAGTGGTCATTGGACTATAACAAACATCACAAGTCTCGGACATCGCGTGTTCAAGTCCCGGCTCCTTTTTTTTTTTTTTAGATTTTTTTTTTGCGACTGAATAGAGACTTACTTTTTGAGACTGAATAGAGACTTTTCTCCTTTGCTACTGAACAGAGACTAGTAGGCCTGTTAGTCGCTATTCAGTAGCTAAAATTTGAGACTATTTAGCGACTGATAGAGTTATCAGTCTCTAAATATTGAGACTGATTGGAGACTAATTCTATAAATTGTCGGTTTTTTTTGGACCGCAACCATAGAAAATTGTTTCGAAAATGGAATTAGAGATATGTTATGATGTTTGCACCTCATGTTAGTCAAGTTTGAGGACTTGCAATTGGTTACACATTAATTCATAACAAAAATACATTGTTGATCACATGTATGAACTACTTAGACGGTATTACAATATATATGTTATTGCAGGAGTCTAGCATATTTGTAAAAATAATTTAAACAACTAAATGTTCGGTTTAACAACTACAATGAGATAGTAGGTCTGAAATCTTATTTAAATTTCAATTATTCTTCAACGGTGTCTTCCTCTTCTTCTGTGTCTTCCTCAGATTCGTTGAACTCATCAGAATCTTCAAGCTCTTCTGTTGTATTATTAGGGACAACGTCTTCTACTTCTTGTTCTGCATGTATGATTTGTTCCGTCGACTCAACAGCTACAGCAAGTTCTGATGATCTTTCTTGTTGCATGACAACATCATCAGCTTCTATCATTATACGACCTCTTGGATTCACTTTTATAACAGAAAACCACTTCTCACGCCTTTGCCTTATACGAGGATATGGTATAAAACACACTTGTTCTGCCTGACATGATAGAATAAACGGGTCAAACTTAGAATACGTCAGGTTTCCATTTACGTCTGTTACCCCTAAGTTATTAGAGCGTACTCCTCGACCGGCCGTCGTATTGTACCAAAGACATTGGAAAAATACGCATCGCAATCCAAGTACTCCAGGAAAGGTGACCTCTATAATTTTGTTCAAAATGTCGTAAAAGTCAGTTTCACCGGGAACATGAATTCCGTAATTTGCCGTTGATCTATTGGAACCATGGTCGTACGTGTGGAACGTATAGGCGCGAGTGAAATACATTGGAGCAGTCACGATTCTGGCAACAGGATCATCCACAAGCTCATGCAACCATAAAGGCATAGGTTTGCCAGAACATCCGTTCTTAACCTACAAAATAAAAATTTATAACTTTGCAGGAATGATTTTTGAAAATGTTAATGTATTTAATATAAATAATACTTACATAGTATTTTAGCCAACCAGCAAAATCACGTTCTTTGTAGGTGTCATACTCTGTTTCTTGCAAGTTAGGAAAGGCTTCACGTATCTGGTTGTCAAACTCACTGCAGATATATCACGTATGAATTATATGTACATCAATAAACAATAGTATATAAAATATTTTATCAAAATACCTCTCAAATGGCATCACTTCTTCACAATTTCGCAGTATGTACGTGTGAGCTACACGAGAGTACGTGTGATTTTCCCAATAATCTTCCTTTAACTTCCCACCAAGGCGCCCTACCTGACGAAATATTTCAGGAACCGCAATTGCATATGATGTTGCAACTCCTCCATCGTCGTATCGTCCTACTTGGGTTCTTTTACTTTGAACGGCTGGACTAAAGTAATACGATGTGAAATGTATCCTTCTGCCGCCGTTCACCGGGGCTTCGGTCGCCGGCTCCCCTGTCATCAGGTCACCAACTTCCTCCGAGTAAGAGGCGAAACATAATCAACTTGAATTCGGGACAACTACACTTTTGCTTTGTTTTTAACTTTCCTTTTATGATGGCCCATGAATCTCTCGAACGGGTACATCCATCTAAATTGTACGGGCCCACCGAGGGCAGCTTCATGTGGTAGGTGGATTGGGAGATGTTCCATCACGTCAAAAAATGCAGGAGGAAAGATCTTTTCCAAATTACAAAGCAACAATGGAATGTTACTTTCTAATTGAGCAATTCCATCCAATGTTAGTGTTCGGGTACAAAGATCCCTAAAAAATGCACCGATCCCTATATGTAATAAAATTATTATTAATAGCCAATCAATGTAATACTAAGAAAAATTAAACAAATCAAATCAATAGAATCATTTACCGGCGATTGATTCATGGACGATAGTTGGAAGCAGCTCAAGTAATGCGAAAGGAAGAAGTCGCTGCATGAATACATGACAATCGTGACTCTTCATACCAGATATTTTTTTCCCTTGCTCTATACACCTTGAAAATTTAGACACGTAGCCATCCGGAAACTTGACATCTGAAGAAATCCAACTAAACAACGCTTGTTTAGCTTCTCCTGACATACGGAATATCGGAATTGGTTGCTTTCCATCCGTTGTGATATGTAGTCCGGGTCTTGCACAAATTTCGGCCAAGTCCAACCTAGCTTTCAAATTATCTTTACTTTTGCCCTGTACATTTAAAATCGTATTCATCACGTTGTCAAAAACGTTTTTAACAATGTGCATCAGATCAAGATTGTGCCGTAGCAAGTGATCTTTCCAATATGGGAGTTCCCAAAATATACTCTTCTTGTGCCAATTATGAGATTCACCGTATCTGTCAGGCATGTTTCCTACGACGTGCCAATTTCCCCCACGTTCACATGTTTCCTTAGCACCATAATGATCTATTTGCTCCAATACTTCACTGCCTGACATGTATGTTGGTGGAGGAACACGCACAACCTTATTTTTCTTGAACAATTTCTTGTTCCTTCTATATGGATGATGCATGGACAAAAACCGCCTATGATAGTCAAACCAACATGATTTCTTCCCATGCTTTAATTGAAATGCATCTGACCAACCCATACAATATGGACAAGATAGCCTTCCATGGGTCGTCCATCCTGATAACATACCATACGCCGGGAAGTCACTTATTGTCCACAACAAAACAGCGCGCATGTTGAAATTCTGCTTCTGCGCGTAATCGAATGTGCATATACCCCTATACCATAACTGCTTAAGCTTGTGTATCAGAGGTTGCAAGAACACATCGAGGGAACGCTTCAGATGACTAGGACCTGGCACTAGAATAGCCATAAACAAAAATTCTCTTCTCATGCACATATCCAGTGGAAGATTATACGGTGTCAATATGACAGGCCATAGAGAATATTGTCTACCGGATAAACCAAATGGGCTAAATCCATCAGTGCATAAACCTAGATATACATTCCTTGACTCTTTAGCAAAGTCAGAATGCACCGCTTGAAAATGTTTCCACGCATTTGCATCTGAAGGATGTGTAACCTCCTTATCTTTTACTTTATGTTCATCATGCCATCTCATTGCAGATGCGGTTCTCTCTGATTGATATAATCGTTTCAGCCTATCAGTGATTGGAAGGTACCACATACGTTTGTACGGGATATGCGTCCTTCCGTTCGTTGCACGGTATCTTGGCTTTCCACAAAAACGGCATTCCTGCAGCTTATCATCATCTTTCCAAAAAATCATGCAATTTTCACTACAAACATCTATCATTTCAGATGGTAATCCTAGACCCGCAACCACTTTCTGCATTTCATAATAACTCGCAGCAGAATTATTATCTTCCGGCAAATACTCTTTAAGCAAATCAGCAAATTGATTCATACTTCTCTCGCTTATGTTTCCTTCACTTTTAATAGACATTAGCCTAGATGTTAATGATAATTTAGATAAACCATCTCTACATCCCTCATAGATGGGTTGATTAGCAGCATCTAGCATATCATAAAATTATTTTGCTTCCGGGTTAGGTTCTTCCGTAATATTTTCAACAACACCAGGAAAATACCCATGATATGCATCTGTAACCATATCATGTGACATATTTCCTTGTAGATGAGCGTAGTTTTCAAACATACTACCACCATAGTTGTTATTAGCATATTCTTGACTCCCTAGATCATTACCACGAGCACCCATATTACTACTTTCACCACCCATACTATATCCTTCCCCATGCGAAAACCAGACATAATAGTTTGGAGTAAATCCTCTATTATAAACGTGTCTTTTTACCATATCGATATTCAAATATTTCTTGTTCCCGCACTTTAAACATGGACAAAAAATGTTACCATCATTTGGAGTATGTGGGTTATTTGCCGCCTGATTTATAAATGCCCGCAACCCATCTCGGAACTCCTTCGTCACTTCTCCAGTCTCCATATCCCTTCCGTTATACATCCATCGTCGTAAAGTGAACACTTCATGTTCCGACGTCATTATTTCCCGAATCGTAATTTATTTAAATTTTTTTGCACACACAAATTTCTCTCTCTAGATTATCTCTCTTATTAATTATTGTTTGGTGTAAATAAACAATGTCACGTGGGGATATTTATAGGAAAATTCAAAAGGTCTGCTACGGATTTGCGATGTCGCTAAATGCACACGCAAAAACCACGCAAATATCTAGCAAACCTGCGATGGAGAACATGTCTCGCGAAAACGTCGCAAGTTTGCAATGGGTTTGCGACATTTGTATAGGCCTCGCATAAGTGTCGCAAAAGACTCGCAATGACGTCGCAAACTTGCGACGTTTTCTCGGCATCGCAAGTTTGCTAGGCCATTGCGATGCCCACTTTGGCCTCGCATGGGTGTCGCAATGGCATAGCATTTTTGCGACACCATTTTGGTGTCGCAAATTTCCCTAGCAAATGACCTTTTTTATTGTAGTGTTCATTTGCGGAAAATAAACGAAACCCGAGCTTAAAACAAGTAACCAATATATATTAGTCTACGTAAAATCTTAACGAAAGAGTCCAATGGTCCAGTGGTCATTGGACTACAACAAACGTCACATGTGTCCGAGGTCGCGGGTTCAAGTCCCGGCTCCTTTTTTTTTTAGACTTTTTTTTTGCGACTGAATAGAGACTTACTTTTTGAGATTGAATAGAGACGTTTCTCCTTTGCTACTGAACAGAGACTGGTAAGCCTGTTAGTCGCTATTCAGTAGCTAAATTTCTAGACTGTTTAGCGACTAATAGAGTTATCAGTCTCAATTCAGTCTCTAAAGATTGAGACTGATTGGAGACTAATTCTATAAATTGTCGGTTTTTTTGGACCGCAACCATAGAAAATTGTTTCAAAAATTGTTGCAGGATTATCATGTATTTTACGTTATGTTAATCTTTTATAAATCATTTAAATTTAGTAAATTCATAAATCATTCAAAGTTTAATAAAACTAAGTTTTACATATCAATCAAAATTTTATCAATCTAAGATCTATAAATAAATCTACAATTCCGCAAAACACTTAGGAAAAACACCGAGAAAAAAAAAATCAAAGAAACGTTGTAAGGTCGTTGGCGACCAAAAACGTCGTTAGTCGCCAACGGCCTTACGACACGACGTCTTTACGACGTTTTTGGTCGCCAACGACCTTACAACGTTTCTTTGATTTTTTTTATTTTTTCTAATGTAATAATTATGTAATTTTAAGATGTATATGATTAATACAAGTATAAGTGTAAAGATTAAAATTAGTATGATTTAAAATCATATAAAACACTTAGGAAAAAAAATATAAAAAAACGTTGTAAGGTCGTTGGCGACCAGAAACGTCGTAAGGACGTGGCTAGTTGCCAACGTCTTTACGACGTCCACACCATTTCTCGGTGTTCTCGTAACATTTTTTCTTCACATTTGTTTCTTCCTTTTGGAACAAACTTTTCTCCATAGAACACTCCTTCCGTTCATTGTTCATATCGTGTAGCAACACAATTTTAATATGCTTGTAGAGTATCACAGCTACAATACTATCGAATCTTGCAGGGAGAGAGATGAGTAATTTTTGAACAATTTGATAATCTTTCTTTTCATCTCCATTGACGCTCAATTGATTTGCCAAATCAATTAACTTTCCCGTGAACACCTTAGCATTACCACCATCATTCATCTTCATATTTTCATACTCACTTCGTAGTGACAAGAGTATGATCAATCGCGCTTGAGGAGATCCATGCAACTCATTTGTCAATGAATTCGAAGCACTTTAGAAGTATATGCGGAAGCTATTCGCGAAAATATGCGTTCCGATAGTGCTGTTTGTAACAATTGCAATGCCATCAAATCCTCTTAAGGATGTGTCTTCTATAGTTTGCATTGGTGATGTTTGATTTTACAGTCTCTGTTTGAGGTAGATGCACCATTATCTACCTCTTCTCACAACTTATTTGTCTTTAGATTTGTCTTTATTTTGATTCTCCATCAAATATTGGAATTATTTGATAAGATGTTGTCTCCATCTTCTCTGTTTTGTTATTCGAATAGGCCCTTGAATCAAAGCGCTCTGATACCATGTATAAACCAAAGACATGTCATTAGAAAACACAACGTATGTTTCTTATCGTATGTGCTAATATAAGAACAACCAAGTAAGTGAGACAGAGAATATATTTTATTTATTCACAAACTTGTATTTTTACATAATACTTAATTACTGTTTTATACTAGACTAAACAAACCGACACGAACAAGAGATGTACATCCTCAACTTGGCTTGTCATCACTTTGATAATTCCTTTTTCTGCCACCATTACGTGTTGATCATTCCCCACTTTAATTGGTATCTTTATACTCTGATCAAGAGTGATGTAGTATGTAACTTCCTTGGTCATGTGAATAGTACACCTGCTGGCAACGAACCATGTTTTATCATCTACTCTTGATGATGGTTCTTCTTCAACTTCACTAAACAGCATGTGACCTTCATTTTCTAAGTCATATTTAGTGATGTAGTATGTAACTTCCTTGGTCATGTGAATAGTACACCTGCTGGCAACGAACCATGTTTTATCATCTACTCTTGATGATGGTTCTTCTTCAACTTCACTAAACAGCATGTGACCTTCATTTTCTAAGTCATATTTTGTTTCTTCAAGACTTAGATCCGCACTCTCAGTCTTTCTAAATTTGCAGCAAGATGTCTTGATTAGTTACACACGAAAAATTTTCTTTCATTGTTTGCTACCTTTGGCGACATAACACATAGGTTCTTCTCCATTCAACAATCACTTTCATTGTGATTGTCACGTTTGCAAATGCCACACCATTTCTCGGTATTCTCGTAACATTTTTTCTTCACATTTGTTTCTTGCTTTTGAAACAAACTTTTCTCCATAGAACACTCCTTCCGTTCATTGTTCATATCGTGTAGCAACACAATTTTAATATGCTTGTAGAGTATCACAGCTACAATACTATCGAATCTTGCAGGGAGAGAGATGAGTAATTTTTGAACAATTTGATAATCTCTCTTTTCATCTCAATTGACGTTCAATTGATTTGCCAAATCAATTAACTTTCCCGCGGACACCTTAACATTACCACCATCATTCATCTTCAGATTTTCATACTCACTTCGTAGTGACTAGAGTATGATCAATCGTGCTTGAGGAGATCCATGCAACTCATTTTCCAATGAATTCCAAGAACTTTAGAAGTAAATGTGGAAGCTATACGCGGAAATATGCGTTCCGATAGTGCAGTTTGTAACAATTGCAATGCCATCAAATCCTCTTAAGGATGTGTCTTCTATGGTTTGCATTGGCGGTGTTTGATTTTACAGTCTCTGTTGAGGTAGATGCACCATTATCTACCACTTCCCACAACTTCTTTGTCTTTAGATTTGTCTTTATTTTGATTCTCCATCAAATATCGGAATTATTTGATAAGATGTTGTCTCCATCTTCTCTGGTTTGTTACATGAATAGGCCCTTGAATCAAAGCGCTCTGATACCATGTATAAACCAAAGACATGTCATTAGAAAACACAACGTATGTTTCTTATCGTATGTGCTAATATAAGAACAACCAAGTAAGTGAGACAGAGAATATATTTTATTTATTCACAAACTTGTATTTTTACATAATACTTAATTACTGTTTTATACTAGACTAAACAAACCGACACGAACAAGAGATGTACATCCTCAACTCGTAACCATAGAAACAAATGCAACCTTTCCTAAACATTACAACACTTGACTTAAGACTCTGATTTGTAATTAACTAACTTAATACATAAACTATACTAATATCATTATATAATAAACTCAATTACTACCAACAGTTGGTAAAATCATCAGGATTAAGTGAAGAAGACTTGAAGGGCGAGGTTCTTCTTCTTGCAAAGTTTCAGAATCAAAATCTAGTTAAACTTCTTGGTTTTTGTCTAGAAGGTGAAAAAAAGATACTTGTCTATGAGTCTCTGTCCAACCAAAGCCTATCTTTTCCTGTTTGGTCAGTTGCGTATAGTTTTGTCCTTTGATGATAGGGCATAACAATAGCTTCCATCAGACAGATGACAGTGCACATGACTTGACCACGTATATGAGTTTTAACAATCATATTCTAAACTGACCTTTCTGCAAAATGATTAAGGCCATGTGTATTAACTGATGGATTGTATATATATATATATATATATATATATATATATATCATTCTAGGCCTGGATGGCTTGAAGAAATGAGACACCAGTAGAATTCGAGAATCCGGCAATTGGAGATAATTACCAAAGGAGTGAAGTGATTAGATGCATCCAAATAGGACTATTATGTGTGCAAGAAGATCTTCTGTACTCTATCCAATGTTTTCAACCATCGATTTGATATTAACCTACAACACAATCCCTTTACCAAAGCTTCAGAAACCAGATAGTAGATCCCAAATAGATCCACGAGATAAATATAAATCTGATCAAACTATTCAGTGCTATACTGATGATGAGGAACTTATTGCAAATTTATATCCTCGTTTAAGATGATGTTAGTATGTTACCTTATGTCTACATGTTACTGCAAAAATAAGTTCAGACATGTTTCTTGTTATAGAATATCTGTTACACATGCATAGATAATGACTGCACCATGAACAGATTGTGTAATGGTCTGAAGATTCACGGTTAGATAGTATGCTTTCTGTATTATAGTGGTTTATCTCTGAACACAGCAATTACTCTGACATGGGCTTATGGAATCCAAATGATAAAGTTAGGCCTAGAAAGCATTGAAAGAAAGCCCATAATCTAAGTTCTAACTCATTTCAGATTATATTTGGTATGATTCAATTTTCACCCACTGATAAAGCTAATAAAGCATACAAATCATGAGCATTACGAATGTATCAACGAACAGGTTTATGATGGTGGCAATATTGGTAGCAAGTATAATGTTTATAAGCAACATGAACGTAGCATTTGGAAGAGCTATTTGTTATCCAGCATTAGGTGGTGAAAAACAAACAGATGTCGTGGTGGAGGTGGTCCTATATAGTGGTAGTACTCACAAACAAATGCAGAAACTCCGATATCGGGATGATTTATAGTCTACTTTTACGTACAATGAACAGCTTTGTGTTTTTGTTTTATCCAAATGATATTTTTATCTTGTATTTGGTTGTATTTTGTTATATATATAACTAAATGATGAAATATTCTCTATATCTATTTCTTAAAAGATATTTAGTATAAAGATTTTTCAGTTAATGAAAAATACAAATTTAAACCCTCAACCATTTTAATTGATTCTAATTTCTCCAAGTTTACTTCTATTACTACAAAAATGTTATTGGTCACACTGATTTATCAATCTGATACACAACGATAGAAAAACAAAATGAAGTCCATTAAAATAAAATTTGAATGCCTTATGGTAAAATTTAAATGCCTTATGAATGGTTAGTAATGGGACTTCACATTAGAACAATACTATGCTTGTAGTGAGACTTTGTGGAGGTTCTCAGTTTGTCGTAAACTTCACTTTAGCATTGCATCCAAGTATTTCATGGTCATTTCATCATTGGTTTGACTGCAGAATACTGCACTGCTGGCTAAACGACTGCTAAATGGCTTGTTAAAGCTTGAAAAGATTTTGAACATGAAACCCACTGAGTTAAAGGTTAGGGACTTGTTATGTTACATATTTTGAGATATATTCTTCTCTTCCCATTTTGTCTTCTCTCTCCTTTCCTCAATTTTTCTGGCATAGATTCCATTTCAAATTTCTTCTGAATATTGGTAAGTATATCTTCACTGTTAAAATGACTAAACAATTAGTTTTCTGGGATTAGGAGGGTCTAACTACTGAGGAAACAACAAAGAACGAACCTGATGTTGCGCAACAAATGCAGGTATTTTAATTTTTCAATTAAAGTTTAATTAGTTTGTTGGATTTAAGTTGGGGAATTTGACCATGTAATGTTTTTGTTCCGGATGCAGATGACTGATGCAAAGTGCTCGAGATGCAGTGAATTCCAAGTTGGCCTGAGGGATATCATTCAGGCTGGGCATGGTGATCGTTATCAGGTTCTTGTGCTTTTCCATACTATCCCTTCTCAGATTAATACATCAAAATCGTCATTTCTTACTGTGGATATCCATGTATCCGAATCATCACATTCTGATTCGTTTTTTGCATATAACTGGAGGATATCAGTTGCGGCTATTCCTGGTACGCGTCAAGGGACGAGATATCAAATCTTACCATAGCAGAAAAACCTTCCAAAGGTAAAGGTACAGAGACTAAGGATACTGAGAAGAATTTGACCAGTCCCCACGAGACTGAGAAACCAACAGACAAAACCTTGAAGGCCAAAGACTCAAACGTTGACAACAATCCTGAAGCCAGCCAGAAACCAGAGTAAAGGGTTCCCAACTTTAAATCTGTTGTGATTCGAGTAGCCGGAGCTGGAGGAAACCTGACAACACGGGACTACGCGTGTAACAGAAGGAAGATTACACAAGCACACATGTTTATGAAGAAGCCTGGTTCTCCGAAGACAGACTCCTCTCTATTCTAATTCTCTCTGCTTACTCACCACCTGTTCATAGTTACAGACTCTTATATTTATACTTTTTGACTAATGCAATACACACACCACTGATAACACAAAGCCTGCAATTACATGTTAACCAATTCCTTAACCTCACTAATAACATGCACCAACGAACTCAAATGCTCGAGTCCTTTGTAGCTAGCTTCGTCGTTTTCTTGCGTCTGGTGAGGTGGCAGGCCGAGCCAACTCACCAATGGTTGCAAATGACCATGTTCAGTATATCTTGTTTCAAAGATAGCTGCAGGTGTGATAACTGCGTCGTCATTTGCAGAAAACGAGTCTAGAAGCGGCAGAGTTGTTGACGGAGAACCCACCACCTGTTTCAATTGCGAAATGTGAAAGACTGGATGAATTTTAGAAGTTACCGAGAAAGCCAATCTGTAAGATGTCTGTCCAATGTGTTCCTTCACTTAGTAAGGTCTGTAAAAATGTGCTGTCAATTTGGGGCATGATATGCGAACCAGAGATGCCTGACGGTAGGGATACAGTTTCAAATACACCCATGAGCCCACCTGCAGCTCCACATCCCGTCTGGAAGCATCCGCTTGTTTTTTCATCCACTCATGTGCCCTAAGCAAATGCCACTTTAAAACAGACAACATACGATCACGTTCCAACAGAGAATTTTCCAAATCGAAATTAGTAGTAGAACCCGGCTCAAACCGTATGATGGGTGGAGGTAGGCGGCCATACACTACATGAAACAGTGTTGTTTGAATGGCTGTGTGGATAGTGGTGTTGTAAGAGAATTCTGCCCAAGACAGAAACCGTTGCAACTAATGTGGTGTTTGAGACACAAAACAACGCAAGTATTTCTCAAAGCACCTATTGAGGACCTCCGTTTGACCATCAGTGTGCGGGTGGTAAGCCGTGCTATACTTCAGCTTAGTGCCTGCTTGTTTAAACGTTTCTGTCCAGAACCAACTCATGAACACACTGTTGCGATCAGAGACAATAGATAGGGGAAAACTGTGCAAACGTACTATCTCCCGAATGAATACAGCGGCCACATCGACTGCCGAGAAGGGGTGTTTCAATGCCAAAAAATAGCTATACTTTCCAAGTCAATGGACCACCACTAGAACTGTGTCGTAGCCCGCTGATTTTTGCAAATCCACGATGAAATCCATCAATATATCTTCCCAAACAGCTGACGGGATCTATGGAGACGCCTTCTGCTGTTAGGATATAACCTATGTATTCAACTTGCTGCTGACTAAATAGACACTTCTTGAAATTTGCAAATAGATTTTGATCCACGATAAATCTGCAAAACCAATTGTATATGTTGTAGGTGTTCCTCCAAAGACGAGCTAAAAATCAGTATTTCATAAATAAAGAAAAGAAGAACGAAACGACGTAGGTAAGTACGGAACAAATGGTTCATTAGAGCCTGAAAAGTTGCCGGCGCATTCATTAAACCGAATGGAATCACAAGGAATTCGTACTGGCCATCGTTAGTAGGAAAGGCTGTCTGTTTGATGTCTGCCTCAGCCATACATATCTGGTGGTACCCCGATCTGAGATCCAACTTAGTGAAAATAGTTAACAAGCAAAACCGGACTAGATAAAGGACTTCGGCTAGGTTGTATAATCCCAGACTGTAACATTTGTGCCACTTGTTTTGCCATTTCTTCTTTCTGCGCATGTGAGTATCGATAGGGTCGAACACTTATAGGAGTTGTCCACGGAAGCAGATGTATCGTGTGTTCGAATCCTCGAAACGGTGGCAGTCCCGTTGGTTCCTGAAAAACAGAAGCAAAAAATTTTAAAAGTAAAGAAACTCCCTCAGGCAGCTCAAGTGTGGACGTATGTGAAGACCGAGATAGAATCAATCATCAAAAACGGTAAATGAGAACTTATTGACAAACCTGATGGAGCAAAGACTATTGGTCCAAAGTGGATCTTCAAAATCAAAAGGAATGCAGATGGATCGATAAACAAATACAAAGCAAGACTAGGATCCAAGGGTTATGTGCATAAACGAGGTATTGATTTCAATGAAGTGTTTACACCCGTTGCTAGACTCGAAACTATATGACTTCTCATAGGTCTCGCAGCTACAAGCAGCTGGGAAATTCATCATCTATAAGTCAGAACATACTTTTTGAATAAGAATTGAGTGAGGAAGTCTATGTGAGTCAACCGGAAGGCTTCATTAGCAAAGGAGGAGAAAACAAAGTCTATAGACTACACAAAGCTTTGTACAGTTTAAGACAAGCTCCAAGAGCATGGAATGTGAAACTCGACCTTGTTCTAAAAAGGATGAACTTCAAGAAGTTTGTAAAGGAATTCACGTTCTACATAAAGAAAGAAAAGAATGAATTTCTGATTGTAGCAATCTTTGCGTTACCAAATTTACACTAGACCAGATATAGCATATGCAGTTGGAGTGTTAAGTCGATATATGAAAAGTCCAAAGGAATCACATAGAAAAGCACTCAAAAATGTCTTAAGGTAAATCAATGGTACAACTAATTTTGGTTTTACACTTTAAGAGAAATGGATCAAGGACAATCGTTGGGTAGGCCCGGGCATTCGGGTACCCGGACCCGATCAGGTCGGGTATTTAGGGTTTAAGGTATTTTGGTTTTACCTATACAAAACCTGTTCGGGTATTTTCGGGGGTTTGGGTATTAAATTTCGGGTTCGGATCGGGTTCGGGTATTAAATTTTGGTTCGGGTTATCCAAATTTTTAAACTAATTTTTAAATCAAAATATTTTCAAAAAGCAGTTTTAAAAATCATAACTTATTAAAATATTTTATATTTTAGTTTTATTTTGTTATACTGATTATAAATTGATTAGTTTATTTAGATTTATAATTATAATTCAAAAAATTTGTGTTACTATAAGTATATATATATTTCGGGTACCCATTCGAATTTCGGGTTTTACCCAATCGGGTTCGGGTACCTGTACTATCATATTGTAAAACCCGTTAGGGTATTTTATAGATTTCAGTTTGGTTCAGGTTCGGATATTTCGGATCGGGTTCGAGTTTTGGATATTATGCCCACGCCTATCGTTAGGTATAGTGGTAGTAGTCACAACATTGATCTTGATGATGGTAGAAACACCTCCAGACATGTCTTTTGTCTTTAACTCATCACCGATCACTTGGACATCACAAAAACAGCCCACAGTTTCTTTATCCTCTTGTGAAGCCGAATCCATGGCTTCCACCAAAGCTGCAAAACAATCAATATGACTTAAGGAGCTAATGAAAGAAACTGTGGATGAAGACAAGAAAGTCAAGCTAAGGATCGACAACAAATCGGCCATTGCACTCAAAAAGAACCCGGTTTTTCATGGACGAAGTAAACACATACTCTCTAGATATCACTTCATTCGAGAGTGTGTGGAGAACAACCAAATCGAAGTTGAGCATGTAGCCAATGAAGTCGAGATCATCGAGATCATTGCTCCCGGAATTCAAGTCGGAATTACGGGGGTGAATGTTGGATATTCCTTAGCTTAGGCTATAATTTATCGCGAAATTAGGTTTCTGCGAAAGGCTAGGATCAATCGAGCAATGGGGGCGATCGATCAATCTCTTGAAAGATAAGTCGATCTTCTCAAAAAACAAGTCGTTCTTCAGATCGTGTGCACAATCCTTTGAGTTGACTGATCGATCGATCCCTGATATATCGATCGGTTCTTCCTTTTGTGGAGAATGACAGAAAATGCTTCACACCTCTCCAAAGTCCACCTTCAAACATGATTCCAATTCTGAACGTATTTGACCTGAAATCTCAATAAACATAGACAAATTTCCCAAATATAACTGTAATAATGAGCTAAAAACCGACAAAATATGAGGAACATCAAGACACAAGACATGTTCATGCACACCACAACATGTGTGGCAGAACGTATGAATCGAACAATCATGGAAAATGTTAGATGTCTCTTGGATGAATCGGGATTAGAAGATAGATTTTAGGCTGAGGCTGTGGCCACTTTAGTGTACATGATTAACCGAACACCATCATCGGCAAATGATTACAACATCACGGATGAACTTTGGCTAGGTAAAACACCGGGATACTCACATCTAGGGAGATTTGGGGCGGTAGTGTATGTTCATGTATATCAAGGAAACATCAAACCTAGAGCATTAAAAGGAATTTTTATCGGATATCCTTATGGTGTGAAAGGGTATAAAGTGAAAAGAAAAAGACTCATTGACGCTGGAAGCGACTCAGCTCAAAGAGAAATAAAACGTGGACAAGAGAACAAATGAAGGTGGAGTTGTGGCTGATAGAGTGTCATCAAGTGATGATGAATCTAGTGATGATAATGGTGATGAAGATCTAGCAAATCATCAGCTGGTTAGGGACAGAGTGAGAAGACATATTAATCCACCTTCAAGATACGGAAACGAGGATGAAGTTGCAGCGATTGCACTCATGGTCCCAGAAAAATTAAGCTCGGAAGAACCTAAAGACTACATGGAAGCTCAATGTAGTAAAGATAGACAGAAGTGGAAGAAAGCCACATATGAAGAAAACAACTCACTCATGAAAAATCATACGTGGAATTTGATGAGGTTGCCAAAGGATCAAAAGACAATCGGATGCAATTGGGTGTTTAAAATAAAACAAAGAATTCCGGGAGTTGAAGAATTTAAATACAAAGCAAGATTAAGGGTATTCACAAAGAGATGGGATTGATTATCAAGAGATATTCTCATCGGTAGTCAAGCATGTGTCTATAAGGTTCTTGTTGTCAATCACGGTAAATCAAGAACTAGAGCTAGAGCAGCTTGATGTAAAAACAGCGTTCTTACATCGGAAAATAGATGAAGATATCTATATGGAGCAGCCACCATGAAGTAAAAGGGAAAGAAGATTTGGTGTGTCACTTGGAAAGATCCTTTTATGTATTAAAGCAAGCACCAAGACAATGCAACTAGTGTTTCGACCGATTCATGATAAAAAACGGCTTCAATAAGAGTGAATATGATCATTGTGTGTACTTCAAGAAACTTCATAACGAAGAGTACATCTACTTACTCTTATACTTGGATGATATGCTTGTCGCAGTAAAGAGCATCCCGGAAGTAGATAAAGTCAAGGAACTGCTGAAAAGTGAGTTCGATATGAAGGATTTAGGACCAGCAAAATGAATTTTGGGTATGGATATAGGGAGGAATCGTGCATAGGGTGTGCTTAGTCTGTCACAGTCAAGTTACATAAAGAAAATACTGCAAGTATTTCGAATGAGTGATGCTAAAGTAGTCTCAACTCTGCTAGGCACTCACTTCAAGCTAGCTCCGGTTAAAGGAGCAGGCGAAGATGCCAAAAGAGGGGAATTTCCATACTCAAATGCAATAGGGAGCATGATGTACGCAATGACAGGAACAAGATCGGATGTTGCTTATGCAATAGGACTTGTAAGCAAATTCATGGGGAATCCAGGACATGTGCATTGGACTGCAGTACAATGGCTTCTTAAATACGTAAAGGGGTCACAAGACAAGTGTTTAGTATTCAGAAAGAACAAAGATTTCAAGGTAGAAGGCTACTCCGATTCAGACTTTGCAGCAGATTTGGATCGAAGAAGATGAACCACGGGATATGTCTTCACCGCAGGTGGCAACACCGTGAGTTGGCAATCGAGTCCTCAACACATTGTTGCTCTCTCAATAATCGAGGCAGAGTATATAGCCTTAGTAGAAGCGGTTAAGGTGGGGATTTGGCTGAAAGAACTAGCGGAAGAGCTGGGTTATAAACAAGGAAAATTGAGAGTTTTTTGTGACTCTCAAAGAGCAATATGTCTTGCCAAAAAACGAAACACATTGATGTAAAGATGCATTTCATTAGAGATCTAATTGAACATGGAGAAGTAAGTGTGGAGAAGATACATACGTCTAAGAATCCAGCCGACATGCTTACTAAGGTGATCCCGGTTCAGAAATTTGATCAAGCTCTAGCTTTCCTCAAAGTAATCAAGCACTAGATACTTGATTATGTTTGGCGGTACAAGGAAACAAACTCAGAGGTGTAGTGATGTCAAGGTGGAGATTGTAAAGTGATGACAAACAACACACTTAATCATGAACCGGTTTTGGTTCATGATGGTACAAAGAGACAATTGAAGGTCATTGGTTAATAATTGTTATTCGGTTGTCTCTAGGAAGTATCCAAATCAATCTTTCTATGAGATTTGATAAAGCGAGTTTGTTGATAAGAGTTAGTTAGGTTGATAAGAGATAGATATAATATCTTTGAAGATCTTATCTCTTTACTTTATGTTTTAACTCCTATAAAAGGAGAACATTATAAACCTATGGAATCATAACGAGAAATAATAGATTGCTTGTGCCGTCAAGCCGAGACGTAAGGTATTCTCGTAAGGTACTCATTCAAGACCTGAACTCGTATAAATTTCATGTGCTCCTAACGTACTGATCATACTAATCAAACATTATGTCATAACAGAAACATATAAATGCATGAAGTTCATTATTAAAATAACGGTAGTAATTCCGTTGAAAGTTTTAGATGGATTCTTTATAGTGTTAAATGTTAATAACCGGTTGAAAATATATAAAAAGCCTTGATGGAATTGCTTTTGTTTTGTTGTTTTAAAAACACTTTTTTTGTATAAGATTGAATTAAACTAATCAAATTCTAGTTTGTTATTTACTTTACCATGTGATTGGTTTAGTTTCAATATTTTATAAAAAAGTTGCTTTTTGAAACAAAAAAAAACAAAAACAATTCCAGTCAACAAATTAATTTTCTTAGAGAAAATTATTTGCCATAACCGTTTGCAAAGTTAATTATTTTATATATCCCTTTTCCATTAATCCGCTTGAATTGAAAAGCCCTTCTACCCCTGACTGAATTGGCATCTTGCCCTCTCAACACTTCTCTTTGTCTTTGTAGCGTGTGTTGAATGATTGGATTTCAGCACTTTCCCATAGATTTACGTGATTGGATTACTAAACTTTTAAGTCTCGGGTTTTTATACACCGGCTTAAAATGTAAGGATTATGAGAGCCTAACATCTGAAACAATAAACATGTAAATAGTAATACGAAATCCAAATTTAGTCGAATAAACTAAAAAAACATTTTGTAAATCAAAAAAATAATTTTGGAAATAAAAAAAGTTTTGCAATATCTAAAATTGTGTACTAAAATGTATTTATTAGACTATTAAATCCATAAAAAAATTTAAAATATTTAGAAATAGTGTAATAAATTCGAGAAACATTTATTCTATCCAAATCGTGTTATGTAATTCCAAGAAAACTTTTTCTAAATAAAAAAAAGTTGTATAATAAACTTGACAAATTGAATAAATCCGAAAGTGTTTTGAGATTAAAGAACTTTTTTCTTATAAATCCAAAAATAGTGTAAAAAATCCAAAAAACCTTTACTAAATCCGAAAATAATGTTATAATTCCAAAAAAAAAAAAATTGAAAATCGCGTTTTGTAAATGAAACAAAACATTTTTTAAATGAAAAGTGTATAATAAATCTGAAAAACGTATAGAAAAACCCAAAACAGTTAAAGAAGAATATAGATCTAAACCCTCAACAATTTTAATTCATTCTAATTTGTTCAAGTTTACTTCTATTACTACAAAAATGTTATTTATCTACAGTGTCGTTAATCTCCTAAACGCACTGACTTATCAATCTAAAAACATAACACATTTTGTAATAAAACGACAGAGCTTTCTCCTTTACAATAGAAAAACAACATGAAGTCCATTAATATAAAATGTACTTCCTACACACCATTATCAAACATATAAATGCAAAAAGTTCATTTACATAACGAATTAGTAATTCCGTCGAAAATTTTAGAGGGATTCTTGATAGCTGTTAAATGTTAATAACAGGTTGAAAATTCCTGATGGAAGAGTTTTGTTGTTTTAGATGAAAATTTTAGATGGATTCTTGTTTTGTTGTTTTAAAAATAATTTTTGTGTATATGATTAAATTAAACCAATCAAACTCTAGTTTGTTATTAACTCTATCATGTGATTGGTTTAATTTTAATATTTTACAAAAATATTTATTTTTCAAGAAAAAAAAAAAAAAATTCCAATCAACCCTAAATTAATATTATAGAGAAAATTATTTGTCAAAATCAGTTGCAAAGTTAATTATTTTATATATCACTTTTATGTTTTCATGTAGCCATGTACCTAGGGATGTTAAAATTGGCTTTAAGCCCCATGGATACTCAAAACCCTTTAATTATTATGGGTATAAAACCCCATTTTTAAGTCCAAAAATAACTGGGCTCGCAACAGGCCGGATACCCACAATTGTAAAGCCTTGAACGGGTTTTACCCATAGGGTAATTAATATGCGTTGAATTATTTTTTAAAATTTGCTAAAAATTACCTTTCATGCATACATCTTTACAAAATTGATCTACTAAAAATTACCTTTCATGCATTCATCTCAAATTTTTCTGTCAAAATTTGTTCATTAGTCAAAAAATTATTGATTTTTCGAGTGTTTTGGGGTTATTCGGTGCCAAAAAATTATTGATTTTTTGAGTGTTTTGGGGTTATTTGGTAGTCGGATATGTTTTGGATTTTAAAATATTCGTGTAATTTATATTATTTCGGTAAGTTTGACGCATATATCCCCATGTTTTCATATATAAAATACAAATTTTAGTAAATCTGGGTACCCGCTGGTACCCATGAGTAACCTAAATAATCATGAATTTTTTATGGGCTACCTAAAACCACCTAGGTTTTTTCTGAACTTTTAAGTCTCGGGTTTTTATACAGAGGCTTAAAGTGGGTTTGGATCAAGCCGGGTTTTTTTACCCAACATAACATCCCTACATATAACCCTTTTTCATTATTCCGCTTGCATTGAAAGACAGTTCTATCCATACCGGAGACTGAGTGTACCGGATGTTGGAACCGAATACTTGAAATCGAAAGAAGAACAACACAAGTAGATCTAGAAAAAAGTACATCAAATACAGAACTCTACAAGATCGTAATAACGAAAAAACATTGTAGAGAAACAAAGATAAAAAAACAGAATTGAAGAGCTGTGAACAAGGTAAGTGCACTTGAGTGAATTAATCTGTCTAATCCTTTATGCAAGATTCCAAGACGGTTTCACTCCTAGGTTAACTCTGCTTCCCATTGAACTGTACACTCAGCTTAAAAGAATGAAATTCTCAGCCATGAAAAAGAAGAAGGAGATTCCAGAAGAAAAGTATTCATCTTTTTCTCTATGACTCTATGTATCACAAGAAGAAAACACATTAATTGGAGATTCAAGGTGAACATAGAGGTGTTGTTAAGAGAACAAAACGTTAAAGGGGAAGTGACATCAAATAAACTCATAGACTCATAGGTTGACTTATTTGATAACTGGATGTTAAGTATTTGATCAGATGTTCACAGTCCAACTAAGCCCAATTTGAAAAATATACTCAACACCGGAATCCAGTGCGGACTATATGTCACAATGGTAAATGAAGTACAGTCCTACATTCGTGGACAAAAGAAGTTGTACCTATTTGTTCTGCGAACATGGATATCTCCCCTGTCATAAATAAAATAGGATTCGAAATCACCACTTAGTGCCTATTTTTATCAGGGGCAAATTAATTGGACCACTTGTTTTTTGCAGGGAGACAAGCATTTTGATTACTTATTTCCTATTTTGTGATATTGAGCAACCATTCATCAAAACGTCGATAGACCAATCAAAACACTAATAAGCCAATCGTATAGTTAAATACATATTTCAAAAAACAAAACCCAAAAAATTAAGGCACAAATCATGAGAGCATTATGAAAGCATAAGCAAATAGGATTTTTGATGGTGGCAATATTGGTAACAACTGTGTTGTTTGTAAGCAACATGAATATGAGAAATCACACAGATGTCGTGCTCTTCAATCTGCTAAAACTCAGATACCATGATGATATATATAGTTTACTTGTACGTACGTGGATGAAAAAGCTGGTTTGATTTTTGTTATAGTGCACATGATTATGTTATTGGCACAAAATGAATGTACTTATTATACTGTGGTGTGATCACCAATTTATTTTGTAGTCCACAGACTGATTTCGTAAAGGTAACAAACTTATTATTTTATAGTGCCCCACGATATATTTTGTAGGTACATAAACAAGTTGGTGGAAATAAGTCGATAGTAACTATATCAGTTACCAACTTATTTAAAAACAGATCAACACAATGATAAATTGTAAATATACATGTATATATATTGCCTTGCTTTTAAACTAAATAATAATGACATTTCTATTGAAAAAATTATCTTAATAAACTTATATTTTAATAACTAAATAAACTAAATAATAATAACTTATATTTTAATAAACTTTTACTACTAATATTTTAATAAACTTTTGAATTTATCTTAAGTTTTAATTTAGTACTTACAAATTTAAATATTCTACACGACCTTCCTAATTGTAGTCAATTTTTGTATTGACCGTTAACAGTGTTAGTCAACGGTTAAACCTGCGTCATTCCACCATCAAACAATACGTGTAAAGACCATTTTGAGCACCACGTCTACAACGAAATTTTAAATAATTTAAAAAATAAAAAAATTGAATTTTTATAAAAGAAATTTTAAAAACTTCAATAAAATCGAAGTAAAATTAAAAATTTAGAATCATAAAATCAGTCAAATTAATTTTAACAATAAAAAATAAAAAATTAGGAAATTAAAAAAATTTATTAAAAATTAAAAAAAACAACCTAACCGACAAAATAGACACGATAACTATCTAAATTAAATACAACTTATCACAACCTAACTAACCACAAATTAGACATGAGAACTAACCGAAGAATATATCTAATTACATGCAAATTATAACTTGACTACAATCATAATATACCCAATTTGAAAATCTTCAACTCTAAACCTTCAATACAAAATATCGCATGTACCCTAGAAATTTTCAAGAAACCAAGTATTTTCGGTATAATAATAGGGACACTTATATAAATGAGTTGATGTAGCTCGCGAGCTACCCAACAAATATAATAATAATAAATTAATAATAATATTAAAAATTTAAAATATTTAGAATAATCCAATAAGTCAATAACATAATTCTAGATATAAAAATTAAAAACATATATAAACAAAATTGAATAGAGTTAAAATGGAAAATAAAATAAAAATAAAAATTCATATGGTAATCCAAGAATTTATTACACAAGCGAGTCTTCTTGAGCTGGTTCATAAACAACATGTTCATTATCTTCCTCTTCTTCATCATCTTCCCTTTTTTGATAAAAAAAAATATACAGAATTTATTAACAATGGTAAAAACAGAGTTAACAAAAATAATAGCTTTGTCTTTTGTGGTCCAACTTTGCTTCACAAGTGCTTGAATCAAGTTCATCATAACAACACTTCAAGAGTTTGAATTTCATTTTGGGATCAAGAACAGCTGCCATCGGTAAAATAACACTATATTGATCCCCATATTTTATGAACTTCATTCTCATCTTACAGGCATATCTCTATATCTTTAGCAGAATGATACTCAGCCTCTTTTAGCAAGCACTCAATTTTCGAAATCTGTCCAAAATACAAGTTAGAAGTTGTATAACTTGTACCTGACACTAGAACTGTAATATTGTAAAATGGCCTTAAAATCTCCATTATCTTTGGAGCTTTACTCCAATCATCACATTAATGCATGTAAGATTTATCAACCACTTTGAATCTGTTAAGAGCTCTTTGATACGTTAAAGTTTTCTCAAACATCAAATAAGTTGAGTTCCATATAGTTGGAACTTCCAAAGACTAAGAAACTCCACTACCACTCTCTACACATCCCTCAAGTGAAACTCCTCTCAACTTTGTAGCTTCTACATATTTCACACTGTCTCTTATTTTAGACAACACACCACCAATGACCTTAAGACCATCATGCACAATAAGGTTTAAAATATGTGTGAAACATTACACATGAATAAATACACCTTTACATGGCAAATTCTGATCTAAATTAAGACGCTCTTTCAATATATCTTGTATACTATCATTAGCTGATGCATTATCCAATGTAAGAGTGAACAATTTCTTCTCTATATTCCAATCTTTTAGACACTCATGAATTTTAGTAGCTAAAACATTACCTGTATGTCACTACAAGAAAACTCGCTAATAGTGACTGAAATTAGTGACTGATTTTTCAGTCACAAAAGTTGATACTGTGTTTCTACAGATTTGTAACTGAAATGAGACTCAACATTTTAGTCTCAAATTAGTCGCAAAAGTGATACTGAAAATATTAGTCACAATGTAGTCGCAAAAAGAAGACTAATTTGAAACTGATCTGCAACTATTTGATATAGTCTCGATTTAGTCGCATCTACAACTGTTTTGTAGGCCTGTTATAGAGACTTACTTTTTTTTGAGTCTCAATATTTTCTAAATATTGAGACTGATTGGAGACTAATTCTATAAATTGTCGGTTTTTTGGACCGCAACCATAGAAAATTGTTTCGAAAATGGAATTAGAGGTATGTTATGATGTTTGCACCTCATGTTAGTCAAGTTTGAGGACTTGCAATTGGTTACGCATTAATTCATAACAAAAATGCATTGTTGATCACATGTATGAACTACTTAGACGGTATTACAATATATATGTCTCGTTCGGATCTTCGATTCATATATTTTATTTCATTCGTCTATATAGTGTTTACAACAACCTTGTATTACTTTATTCATCAAAAATAATACTTTGAATTCGGCTTAATTTCATCAAATTTGCTATTAGTTCATTTTCGGAAAACAAACGAAACCCGAGCTTAAAACAAGTAACCAATATATATTAGTCTACGTAAACTTTTAACGAAAGAGTCCAATGGTCCAATGGTCATTGGACTACAACAAACGTCACATTTCTCGGAGGTTGCGGGTTCAAGTCCCGGCTCCTTTTTTTTTTTTTTTAGACTTTTTTTTTTTTTTTGCGACTGAATAGAAACTTACTTTTTCAGACTGAATAGAGACGTTTCTCCTTTGCTACTGAACAGAGACTGGTAGGCCTGTTAGTCGCTATTCAGTAGCTAAATTTTGAGACTGTTTAGCGACTGATAGAGTTATGAGTCTCAATTCAGTCTCTAAATATTGAGACTGATTGGAGACTAACTCTATAAATTGTCGGTTTTTTTACCGCAACCATAGAAAATTGTTTCGAAAATGGAATTAGGAATATGTTATGATGTTTGCACCTCATGTTAGTCAAGTTTGAGGACTTAAAATTGGTTACACATTAATTCATAACAAAAACGCATTGTTGATCACATGTATGAACTAATTAGACTGTATTACAATATATATGTCTCGTTCGGATCTTCGATTCATTTATTTTATTTCATTCATCTATATAATGTGTACAACAACCTTGTAGTACTTTATTCATCAAAAATAATACTTTGAATTCGGCTTAATTTTATCAAATTTGCTATTAGTTCATTTTCGGAAAATAAACAAAACACAAGCTTAAAACAAGTAACCAATATATATTAGTCTACGTAAACTTTTAATGATAGAGTCCAATGGTCCAGTGGTCATTGGACTATAACAAACATCACAAGTCTCGGACATCGCGTGTTCAAGTCCCGGCTCCTTTTTTTTTTTTTTAGATTTTTTTTTTGAGACTGAATAGAGACTTTTCTCCTTTGCTACTGAACAGAGACTAGTAGGCCTGTTAGTCGCTATTCAGTAGCTAAAATTTGAGACTATTTAGCGACTGATAGAGTTATCAGTCTCTAAATATTGAGACTGATTGGAGACTAATTCTATAAATTGTCGGTTTTTTTGGACCGCAACCATAGAAAATTGTTTCGAAAATGGAATTAGAGATATGTTATGATGTTTGCACCTCATGTTAGTCAAGTTTGAGGACTTGCAATTGGTTACACATTAATTCATAACAAAAATACATTGTTGATCACATGTATGAACTACTTAGACGGTATTACAATATATATGTCTCGTTCGGATCTTGGATTCATATATTTTATTTCATTCGTCTATATAATGTGTACAACAACCTTGTAGTACTTTATTCATCAAAAATAATACTTTGAATTCGGCTTAATTTCATCAAATTTGCTATTAGTTCATTTTCGGAAAATAAACAAAACCCGAGCTTAAAACAAATAACCAATATATATTAGTCTACGTAAACTTTTAACGAAAGATTCCAATGGTCCAGTGGTCATTGGACTACAACAAACATCACAAGTCTCGGACGTCTCGTGTTCAAGTCCCGGCTCCTTTTTCTTTTTCTTTTTTTTTTTAGATTTTTTTTTTGAGTCTGAATAGAGACTTTTCTCCTTTGCTAGTGAACAGAGACTAGTCGGCCTGTTAGTCGCTATTCAGTAGCTAAATTTTGAGACTATTTAGCGACTGATAGAGTTATCAGTCTCAATTCAGTCTCTAAATATTGAGACTGATTGGAGACTAATTCTATAAATTGTCGGTTTTTTTGGACCGCAACCATATAAAATTGTTTCGAAAATGGAATTAAAGATATGTTATGATGTTTGCACCTCATGTTAGTCAAGTTTGAGGACTTGCAATTGGTTACACATTAATTCATAACAAAAACGCATTGTTGATCACATGTATGAACTACTTAGACGGTATTACAATATATATGTTACGTTCGGATCTTCGATTCATATATTTTATTTCATTCGTCTATATAATGTGTACAACAACCTTGTATTACTTTATTCGTCAAAAATAATACTTTGAATTCGGCTTAATTTCATCAAATTTGCTATTAGTTCATTTTCGGAAAATAAACGAAACCCGAGCTTAAAACAAGTAACCAATATATATTAGTCTACGTAAACTTTTAACGAAAGAGTCCAATGGTCCAGTGGTCATTGAACTACAACAAACATCACATGTCTCGGAGGTCGCGGGTTCTAGTCCCGGCTCCATTTTTTTTTTTAGACTTTTTTTTGCGACTGAATAGAGACTGTTTTTGCAGTCTTTGTATTTAGATAATACATGGGAAACTCTTCTTCCTTGCAACAACACCAAACCTTTCATTTTTTTTTTCTTTCGATTTCTAACCTAGAAATCACAGGTTTTAACACGAAAACTAAGCTGAAATCATGTCTACTTCGGGTAGATCTAGATTTACCGTTGCAGGAACAATCATGTTCATCTATACAAGTGCCAGAGCAAGCTACAAAGCTAGTGATTCTTATCGATCCGGAAAACCGAGAGTACGAGGATCTCCCTGAAGAAGATGTTGACGATGAGGAGCGTGACGAATTTGCAGAAAGTGATAATCCAAGTAGTGGAAATGGTAGTAACGGTGAAGAATCTGATTGACACTACGGTTTATACCGTATGAACAATGTACTGTTGCAGGATTATCATGTATTTTACGTTATGTCAATCTTTTATAAATCATTTAAATTTAGTAAATTCATAAATCATTCAAAGTTTAATAAAACTAAGTTTTACATATCAATCAAAATTTTATCAATCTAAGATCTATAAATAAATCTGCAATTCCGCAAAACACTTAGGAAAAACA
>JAKUCM010007287.1:0-23810 GCA_023374145.1 Lepidium sativum | reverse complement strand
AACAACAAATAACCGCAAATAAGAGAAGAATCACCATACTAGCCCAACCAGCTTCTTTCACTGTAAAAGGTGTTGAGAGAAGCCCCACTCCAGCCATTACATTAATCGCTGCAACAAATAAAGAGTTACAAATGTTTCTTAATTGAGCCAAGTGGTCAAGAATCATCATAAAGCACAACCATTTTTAGTTACCATTGAAAATGGTTTGAGTGACGCTGCATCCATATCCTCCAATGGGCACTTCATCAGCAAATGAGCCTTTATGAGACCAAGCTGATTGTGTAGCTGAAGCATTATCTGATTCTTCATTCTTATCAGGGAGCAAAGGGGCTTTTGATTCAACATCTAATTGACTTCTGCTTTGCCTATAGAAACTCGGATTATAGAAACTCGGATTGCTCCTGAGAGACCCGAAGATTGGTGATGCAGCAATCGTATAAGAATCAGTCGTTTCCCTGAAAATAACCAATCAAAGTAAACAACAACAAATGTTTTCTCAGTTCATTACAAAATCAGATAATGTAAAAACAAACACAGAATTGACAGAACATGATCAGATTGGTATTAGTACAAGTGATTTTGTTCAGCGAAAGAGTAGAGCTTTACAAAGAAATTACCTAAAGCTTTGAGGCCATTGAACCTGGGAAACGAAAGGTTCATCGTTGTCGTCGTCACGATAAGATTCACCAGGAAGGTCTCCTAAATCGCTTTGATCAGTTTCACTGTCGTTCTCATACTTACTGCTCTCTTCAAGATCGTCATTATCTTCCTCATCTTCGTACGTAAACACAGATTTCTTCTCCTTATCTTTATTCTTATCCTCCATTTTTCGTTACAAACCCAACACTGATAATGGATCTAGCAAGTATCAGAGATTACCCTAGAGGATAAGAATCTCACCGAAAAGGAAAAAGTTCCAATCTTTTTTGTTATAGAGAGTGGGTTCGAGAAGGTTGCAGAGAGAGAGGTGGTAAAAGAGTAATAGAGAAGGTTGAATCTCTGAGCAAAATTGTCCGTTTCGATTTTTTCTTTTTTGGTAATAAAAATTATTTTACTGTTGAAAGATTTGTGATTTGATAGCTCTGCTTTTGCGAGTTGAGAGTTCCAAGTTTATAAGGCGGGAAATGGTGACGTGACAGAGATGATTGATACAGAGATCAGAGTTAAAGTTTAAGACTTTTTGGTCGAAAACAAGTGTTAAGTTAAGGACTTAAGGTTGTTCGCTCTCTCGGATCGATCTTCATAGATGTGATCCGCTTGTCGGAGAATCATTTCTATTATTCGCTTTTTGTTCAATCCAACATAATTATTTTTATTTTTTTTGATAAAAACATAATTAAATTTTTAATAAATAAATAATAAAATAATTAAATTTTAACATTTTTGATGAATATTCCTTTTTTTAATAATTATTGGGCAAATCTTTTTTAAAAAGTCAGTTTTATCCATTATGTAATAAACAATAAAAATGTGTATAATATTTTAATATGAGGTAAAAGTAAGACTTAGTTGTTTCTATGTAATATGTGAAGAAATAACATTAAAAGAATTTGTAAGGGAAAATATTTTTTGTAAATAATTGGATTGATAAGTTTTATATCTTGTCCGGAGTCTAAATTTTTATTTTATAGGTGATATAGTTATGTATTAAATTTCAAAAATATAGAAATTTAACCATTTATGTAAAATTATAATAAGACCATTTAAAAGAAATTCTGTTAGGTTTAACTTCTTTGTTTGGTCAAAGTCTATAGATGTGGAACAATATAGTAACCATGAATGTTGCAGGATTATTAGGCTTAGTACTTACTTAAAACATATTCGTTGTTACAAATCAAAATGTCTCAAAAGTGTCCAAAGAAGAAGATTTGGGGATGACTCGAAGTCGACGATGGAATGATTGTATACATTTTATCTTGTCAGTGAACATTGAAATTTTCCCAAGTGTTAAACTTTCATATGCTCATTTTCCAGTTTTATATAATTTATCTTATTCAACACAATATGTAATATTATTTTACTCAATTGTCTCTTCCAATATGTTTTTAACATAGACACGTTAAAGAAAGATCTCCATCTCTCTCCCACTTTTATATTTTCCAAAATAGGAATCATTGGAAAAATCTTTTTATGGGTATTATACAAGCGCAAAATCCAAAATCACTCCAGCCTCTATTACAATCATATTGTGACCATATTTTTGTTCCAAGGCATGAGCACTCGAATCTTTGGATCTGATTTAGATAGATTCCAATCAGTTTTAGATCTATATAAAACCGATAAAATTTTGGTTTGGTTTTGGATCAATTTTGTTTGGTTTTGGATCAGTTCAATATAAATATAGAAAAACAAAATTTTTCGAATATCCAAAAGTTTTCCACATTATTCAATTTTTATTTTATAACTATTTAAAAATATTGTCAAAAAACAGGTTATCTAGTTGGTTTACCCCTGATTTAGCTATGTATGATGTGGTGAATTCAAACCTCATTATGTTTTTTTTTGGAGAACTTAGACTATAGATCAAATCTTATTATCGATCTAAACAAAAAAACTATCTAAAAGTATCCAAAATATTAAATTTATTAATCTATACATTTATAAAAAAATCGGATCTATCGGTTTGGTTTTGATATTATCTAATACCTACGAGTATCAGCCAAAGTAACCATCAAATAAATTAGGAATATCCGGAACTTATGATTTCGATTTAGTTTACATATTCGATTGCAAATATTTTGCCAAAACCTAAAACAAAGTTTCATCTCACTAGACAAAAGGCAGTTTAGTTTTAAGATATAACTAAATATTGAACTATGAATTCACAAGATGATAAACTCGTGTTTTTTTTTTATAAAAAAACATTATGACATGATGTAGCTCTCACTTTTTTTTTCTCTAGATCCTTATGTTAAACTCTCACGCTTCCGGTACGTGGCTTATAGATGAGGAAATGCCAAGATACTGAGCCCACCTCACAAGTCACATCTCCAACATTTGTTTCTCGTTATTATCCTTCAAATTTGTTACAATATGAAAACGAAAGAAAGACATAAGAAGTAATCACAATATGGGTCAAGCTCTCGATACCGGTACGTCCTTTCTCTTTCTCCCCAATATATGACTATTTTTACATTGTTCATTCATAACTATATAGTTATATCCATCTACATATATCGTGTTTTATATTTTATTTTTTTCCTTTTTTTTTGGGTGTGTACTTAATAATGGAACAAAGCAAAAGGAAAAGGAGAGGTAAACACGAAAGATTTGGAAGCTATAGCTGAAAATTGCTACAACAAACATGTTGACGAGAGAAATGATGATAGGGAATGGTCTTTCTCCGACTTCTACCGGATTGTGGCTGATACTGTCGAGTAAATCTTATTTTCTTCTCTTCTTATTTTTTTAAAGATAGAAGTTGAAAACATCTAATTTTGGCAACAAAATAGTAATAAATAATTGCCGAGGACAGACGGCATAGTAGTGTAGTCACTTTACAAATTCTCAAGGCACCAGGGATTAAACCCTCTACATGCAATAGTAGGAGCATGATTTAAAAGCCAGTAAACTAATTGACAAAAAAAAAAAATCTGTTGACTTTCGCTGAAAATTAAATTGTTATAATTCGGTCAAACAAAAAAATGATTATAATTTTAATCATTATAATATTTTCGTGAAACTTAGTTGAATTTCAACCTAAATAATATCTGATTAAGCTAACACGATTTTAATGTAGTGGTAGAATAAAAATAACTTAAAACAAAAATAGTATGTTATTAGAGCTGAATTTTGTGATATAAAAGATTTTATCTGGTTTTCTTAATTTTTTGGTATAGCCAGAACAATAACAATCTGTTATCTGATCGAACTATGTACGTTATAAAAATATAATAACTTCGATTAATAATAAAACATCAACATTTAGATTGGACTATTCGCAAATGGCTCTTAGCCTAGTGGCAGTCGGTAAGTCCACGTAAGACAACTCATTTGCATAACCAGATATTGAATCTCTCCGCCTATATTATGTAGGAATTTGGCTATTGGACCGACCAGTTGTGGTCCAATATGATTTGTCGTTGACAAAAAAAAAAGATTGGGCTATTCTACCACTTTTCTTTAAAACATGAATTTGTTGGACACAACCTAATCTAATGTTAGGTCGGTTTGTAAGTAAACGATATATAAAATAAGAAAATGAAATAGTTTGAGCCAAATAGTTGGCATCAAGACATTTTGATTATGGTTTTTGATCTTAGATGTGTTGTGAACATTATTTGTTTGTTGCGACAGAGAAATTAATAGAAGACTTGGTGGTACACAGCTTAAGGTGCCAAGTGTTGAAAAACTAAAAGAAGCTTATGAGGTAAAAGTCTTCCAATAATTATATAGTTTTATTGAAGTATATTAATGGTATCTTTGGTTCATATTCGATGCAAAAACATGATACAAATTTTAGATAACATAAAAGAAAAACAAACAAGAGATCTGAGTGACAACATGATCGCTTCTAGTTATAGATTAACTTAACATTTTAACAGTGATCTCTTCTTTTTGTTTCATATAAAATGATGATCTATGTAGAATTCTTTTGTTTTAATATTTTTAGTTATTAATTGTAAAAGTATATTTTTTTGAGTAATAAATGACATTTTCATGTTGAAAAGACAAAAAAAAAAAACTTAATTTAACGAGTTTATGTGTATAAATCTTTAAACATAAGAAATTATTTTGGTCAAATAGTTAAATCTACTTCCAGTGTATTTCCCACAAAAATTCAATTATGGGGAGTCATGTGATTTTTATGAGATATCTTGTTTGGAATTTTAGGGTAAGATTAATTTATAGATTTATAGATAAAATTTTATCGATCCAACTATTGATAAAAAAATAAAATTAATTAGAAGGAAATAAAGTATTATTAATGATAAATTTAAACTTTATACATAAAAATATTAAATATAGAATTAGTTTTATTTAAAACCTCTTAGTACATATTTGATGGAAATGTTTATAAATAAAGTACAAATGAGATGTGACAAAGTTTGATTAAATTTTTTTAAGAATTTTATCTGTTAACGTTTTGTAAATTTAGTAAAAGATAAGACGAAAAAAATCAACTAGGTTACTATGAGCTTATAATTCAAGGAAATTATTTGAGAAAATAAATCATCCAAGTTAAAAGTTTAGGCCCATTTGGTGACAAAAAATAAGAAAGGTTAGGCCCAACAAAAGTGTTAAGGCCTATTTGGTGACCAAAAATAAGAAAGTTAAGGCCCATTAAAAGTATTAAGGCCCATTTGGTGACAAAATAAGATAGTTAGGCCCATTAAAACTGATAAGGCCCATTTGGTGACAACAAAATAAGAAAGTTGAGGCCCATTAAAAGTGATAATCTTCGTCTGAATCGAGCAGGTACACCATCTCGAAGGGGGAAAGAAGCTATCAAAGGATGAGTTTCAGAAGCTTCTTCAGGAGGTTTTGATCGGAGCTGGGTTCACTGGCGTGGGAGGAGTAAAAGAGTTTTTACTATACATTTTCGGAGTTCCTGTGATCGCCGTCTTCCTTAAGAACCGTATAGCTCCGACTTCCATTCCTAATGACTTGTTCATTCCCGCCGTCACCTCCGCTACTGTCTTCTTCCTCTCCAAGCTCAATAAGATATGACTCTAATTTGTTTGATTCTTTTGAGGTTTGCTTTGTTTTCGAAATTTGTATTGGGGATTGATTATATTTGTGTGTGAAATACCTGGAAAAGCTTTGAAGTTTTACTCTTGGAGCTGAATTATGTATCGATGAAAGTTATGGAAATGTACTTATGTTGTTCGTTAAAATGCTTCAATGAGTTTGAGTTAGCTCTGTTTCTGATAATAGCTGTTAATGAATTCTAAATTGGGAAACTTATTCGTCTAAAATAGTCCACTTTATAACATTTTCAATCTAATGAAGAATAAATTCTTTGTATGAGATGCTAAACATAGAGAATTTGTGGGTCTTACTTGTTTCTCTAAATTTCAAGGCTTTCATTGGTTTGAGGATATGAACGAGTCCTTTTATTGATTGACAAAATTAGTTTGTAAACTGATAAGAAAAGATGAAATCTCGGAGACTTTTTTCCCTTTTAACTAATTTTCTTCCTTTAGGCATTCTCTGTTTTTCTTTGTTTCATTTGGAACGTGGTCCACAGGAATTTAATTCAATAATGCTGCAATCTGAAAGGAGAAGTAAACACTTTTGCCTCCAACTCAATTACATTGAGATCACAGAAACTCACAGAGGCAAAAGAAAATGACCAATGACATATCTGTTTGTTGAATTCTTGGCTATATGTACATTTTTTAGGATTGTTGTCTTGACATACTTTTATAAGAGCATGTTTCTAGATAAAAGTTTTTAGATTTCCTTAGTTTAACACAATGAGCAAGGACCAAAGCTATGTTCTAAAAGCATGGGAGGTTACCGTGCGAAAGACACAGCAAGCTAAGAAGCGGGCAAACAGTGTTTTTGGAACAGAATCGGTAGCTCCAAAGGTGAATTATGATACTACAACAGATGAGAATGACGATGAGACTAACAATAACAGGAGCAGCACAGAAGAAATCTACCATGCTGAGAGAGTGCTTCCCAATGGGGACTACTACACCGGGCAATGGTTTGATAATTTTCCACATGGCCATGGCAAATACCTCTGGACAGATGGCTGCATGTACATTGGTGAGTGGTACAATGGGAAAACCATGGGGAATGGAAAGTTCGGTTGGCCATCTGGTGCCACATACGAAGGAGAGTTTAAAAGTGGTTACATGGATGGTATTGGCACATACACGGGTCCAAGCGGAGATGCTTATAAAGGGCGGTGGGTGATGAACCTGAAGCATGGACAAGGCAGCAAGACTTTTGCAAATGGAGATGCTTATGATGGTGAATGGAGGAGAGGTATGCAAGAAGGTCAAGGAAAGTATCAATGGAACGATGGGAGCCATTACATTGGCCAATGGAAGAATGGTACCATCTGTGGCAAAGGGAGTTTTCTTTGGTCAAATGGAAACAGATACGACGGGAGTTGGGATGAAGGGTTCCCTAAAGGAAATGGAACGTTCAAATGGGAAGATGGGAGTTTCTATGTTGGCCATTGGTCTAAGGATCCAGAGGAAATGAATGGTACTTATTATCCGTCAGGAAATGAAGGGAATCTTGATTGGGATCCTAAAGATTTGTTTGATAATCTGAATGAGTACAAGATCTGCAGCGGAGAGAGGGTTCCTACATTACCTTCACAGAAGAAACTATCTGTTTGGAACTCTTCCAAGCGTATGGAAAGGCCTAGAAGGATGTCAGTTGATGGGAGGGTAAGTGTGGGCGTAGATAGAGCGTTTGAGAAGATGAATATGTGGGGGACCGAAATGTGTGAAGGAGGTATTGATATGAGGAAGGAGTTGGATGCAGAGTTGATGCGTTTGGAGGCTGAAGGCATTCAGAATCTGAAGTCGAGCCCTGTGCCTATGAAACTGCCCAAGCCAGGAAGGAAGCAAGGGGAGACTATATCCAAAGGCCATCGCAATTACGAGCTTATGCTTAATCTACAGTTAGGAATCAGGTAAATTTGATAGATACTATGCGTCCTGAGATATACAATTTGATCTTTATTGGTATATATATCCTCATTGAGCAATGGTTGTGTTTTTGGTGTCAAGTTTAATAATTTTATTTCCGCAGGCACTCTGTTGGAAAACAAGCTCCAGTGGCATCTCTTGACCTGAAGCCTTCAGCTTTTGATCCAAAAGATAAGATATGGAGGAGGTTTCCACGCGAAGGAACCAAGCACACACCTCCACATCAATCTGTCGAATTCAAATGGAAAGATTATTGCCCACTAGTTTTCAGGTTAGACTCACAAATCCGTCCACCTACTTCACACTACTTCTATTTTAGTCTTGCTTACGCATAAAATGTTTTGGTTGTAATTTAATTTCTCAGGAGCTTGAGGAAGCTATTTAAAGTAGACCCAGCTGATTACATGTTATCGATCTGTGGGGATGATGCCCTTCGAGAACTATCATCCCCTGGTAAAAGTGGGAGCTTTTTTTACTTAACAAACGATGATCGTTACATGATAAAAACTATGAAGAAGTCGGAAACAAAAGTGAGTTATATCTCAAGTTACTGGCTGGAAAGTGTTTGCTTGTTATTACCGAGGATTCAGATTGCATATACTGAAAACCGTTTTTTGTCTTCTTCATGAAGGTGCTTCTGAGGATGCTTGCAGCATATTACAACCATGTTCGAGCATTTGAGAATTCTTTGGTAATCAGATTCTTTGGTCTACATTGTGTGAGATTGAATGGTCCAACCCAAAAGAAGGTAGATGCATAACATTACCATGTAATTTGGTATGGTTCTTTTTCATATCTCTCACTTGGTCTACATGTAATGCAGGTCCGGTTTGTCATAATGGGTAATCTGTTTTGTTCTAAGTACTCTGTTCACAGACGCTTTGATCTGAAAGGATCTTCTCTTGGTCGTACAACTGAAAAACCTGAATCAGAAATCGATTCGAACACGATTCTAAAAGACCTCGACCTGAATTTCATTTTTAGATTGCAAAAAGCATGGTACCAAGAATTCATCAGGTGAAAACCATTATAATTTACTCTTCCATAGGTAGTTTATGCACGATGCATTATCTCATGGCTCATTGTTTACGTCACAGGCAAATTGATAAAGACTGTGAATTTTTAGAACAGGAGAGAATCATGGATTACAGTCTTCTAGTTGGTATCCACTTCAGAGAAGCTTCTGTCGCTGGGGAGCTGATTCCTTCTGGAGCTCGAACGCCTATTGGTTTGCTTTTTGTCAAACTAAATAACTTACTTTCTCCCATTAGCTAAATGAATCATTCAGGGAACCGAAAGGATTATTGTTTTCTTATCTCCAGGTGAGTCTGAAGAAGAAACAGGTCATCGACTTTCTAGAGCAGAGGTTGATGAACTTCTCTCAGATCCGTCAAGGTAACTTAACAAAAGAGATCAAATACCATCACCGAAAAACTCAAAAGAGAAACATGGATTTAAGATATAGTTTTGTCATTGCAGGTGGGCTAGTATAAGATTGGGGACCAACATGCCAGCGCGAGCAGAGAAAACAATGAGAAAAAGAGACTGCGAGTTGCAGCTTGTAGGAGAGCCTACTTGGAGAGTTTTACGAAGTGGTGATGATATTTGGCATAATCGACATTCTTCAGGATTATGATATAAGCAAGAAACTTGAACACGCTTACAAGAGCATACAATATGATCCTTCCTCTATATCTGCAGTTGATCCAAGACAGTATTCAAGACGCTTCCGTGACTTTATCTTTAAGGTCTTCACAGATGACAATTGAAAAGGTTTCTAGGTTTCTTGTAATACAAGGAATAGGAATATGTATAATTTATTTATTTCATAAACAACACAACAATAAAGATTCTTCAACTTTTTTTTGTGTTCCTCTTTTAATTGAAAGTTTCTTTGGTCTGGTAATGGGGACGCTGAAGAAGACAGCAAGCAAATTTTATAAAATAAAATACAGACAATTTTGGGGCAATTTAGTTACGTAGGTGATGATGGTATCTTCTGTTTAATTTAATAAATAAATAGAAAATAAAGATTCTAATAATTGTTCTAAGTTTTAACTATTGCTGTTGTTGTCGTTTTCTGTAAAGGACTTCAGAGATTATTTATGTTTTTTTCTGCCATTTGTCCTCACAGTGTTCAATATAAAATTAGATTTGCGACTGTTCAACACGCTATTATGTTACATTAATACTCAATAGTTTTATTAGAAATGATTACGTATTCAAATTATAATTTGTCTGTTAACTACTTATTCAAATTATATAGTATATAGTAATAAATTGATTCAATGCAAGCAAACACACATGCGTCACCAAACGCACCGCTAGATCTTGGAAAAACGTGATCGCGTTTAGAGACTAAAAAATCTAATAAAACCAGCTTTTTCATCACCTTTACAACAACAACAACAACCAGAATAAGCGACGGCGATTCGAGTCTCGCAGAGTCGTGAGCTCACTGATCACTAAAGCTCGTGCCGTGTATTGAGCAAACATCACCGGTAATTCCGGTGTACCGTACACTCTACCTCAGGGGATAAATCTGTGCTTCCTTGTTGACTTTTTGAAAATAACGGCAACAGTCGCAGAGAGAGTGAACTTCGAAATCTGATCGATTGCTGCGATTGTTTCACGTTCTTAGGACTTTCATTCCATGGCGTTACAATCTCCCGGCGCCGGCGTTTCCGGTGCTTCGTCTTCTGTTTCCCGGCTTCTCTCTTCCGCGAAATTAAGTTCTAGTAAGACTCTCTTCTCTGTTGATTTCGTCGGATCCTACTGTATCTCCAAGGGAATCAAACGACGTAATGAAGTCTCCGGGTTCCGAGGTTATATTCCACTACTGAAGTCCTCTCTGAGGTTAAAAGCAATCTTGAATTCTGACCGGACCGCTGGTGATGCATTGGCTTCCTTTTCTGATTTGAAACCTCAGGTAATCGTTCTTCTCTGCGATCATATCGAAGCTTTCATATTCATCTGCTGTTTATCTAGGTTATGATTTTTGACTGTTGCACTTTTGAGTTCTGGTGTGTGCATATAGGTTATATTGAAAGTTTGTGTAAGTCCTGAGCTTAAAGTTTCACTTGCCATAGGTTTGGTTATTGGTTTTGCGGGCTTTTAATTGTTTAAATTGCATCGTCGCAGGTGGCCTACTTGGAAGATATAGTTGCAGAAAGGGGAGCATGTGGTGTTGGGTTCATCGCGAACTTGGAGAATAAGGCTACACATAAAATTGTAAATGATGCCCTGATAGCACTAGGTTGTATGGAACACAGGGGAGGTTGTGGTGCTGATAATGCTTCTGGTGATGGTTCTGGTCTGATGACTTCCATTCCCTGGGACCTATTTAACGAATGGGCTGAGAAGCAAGGAATGAGTTCTTTTGATAAGATGCATACGGGTGTTGGAATGCTGTTCCTACCGAGAGATGACAACATTAGGAAAGAAGCCAAGAAAGGTGAAGGAATAGTTGTATGCATATTGATTGTGAATTGCTGCTCTGATATCCACTCTTAAGCTATAATTACTTCTATGTATAGCATGTCATATTTTCCTTGCTAAATCATGTTTGAAATCTCTCTTCAGTGATTACAAGTATTTTTGAGAAAGAGGGCCTGGAGGTTCTTGGATGGAGAGATGTCCCAGTGGAACCGTCCATCGTTGGTCATAATGCGAAACAGACTATGCCAAACACGGAACAGGTCTTTGTTAGAATTGTCAAAGACGATAAAGTAGACGACGTTGAACGAGAACTTTACATTTGCAGGAAGCTGATCGAAAGAGCAGTTGCTTCTGAAAGTTGGGCCCCTGAGCTCTACTTTAGCTCCTTGTCCAATCAGACCATTGTTTACAAAGGAATGCTCCGTTCAGAAGTTCTTGGTTTATTTTACCCCGACCTTCAAAATGATCTATATAAGTCTGCGTTTGCCATCTACCATCGAAGATTTAGCACAAATACTAGTCCCAGATGGCCTCTTGCTCAACCCATGAGGTTTCTTGGACACAATGGGGAGATCAATACCATACAGGTTATGTTTCTCTTCTGATCGATTGGTTTGTTGGAGCTAAGAGTAAACTAGGCCCTCTTCCTGAAATCAAAAGTTTTGCAGGGGAACCTGAACTGGATGACATCACGAGAAGCATCTTTAAGATCGCCCGTCTGGCATGGACGTGAAAATGATATACGTCCTATTAGCAATCCAAAGGCATCAGACTCCTCTAACCTTGATAGTGCAGCGGAAGTATGAATCATCTAAACTCCTATCTTCTGTTTTACTGTTGTTATTCTCTTCGAGGTATCCACTTCTGGATTAAAAAAAGAAACGTAGTAGTGTCTCTCGTGTTTGTCCTGTAAAACTTGTCCGATTGTCACCAACAAAATAAAATTCTCTTACATGAAACGATCAATTCATTAAAAAAAAGTAACACATTTTTCAAGTACCTTTGATATTCTGTCTTCGTAATAACCTCAAGGCCTAGCTTATAGACTTGTCTACACTTGTTTTATTGCTGCAAGGGTTCAATGTATTTATAGTATATTGGGGTTGTGCAGCTATTGATAAGAAGTGGTCGGACTCCAGAAGAATCCCTTATGATTCTTGTCCCAGAGGCATATAAAAATCACCCGACTTTGATGATTAAATACCCTGAGGTATTGCTTTTTGTTTGCTTGTTTGTTTTTGTGGTTACTTTCAAATCCTTCTCTTATCTGCTTTCCAACTGTAGGCGGTAGACTTTTATGATTACTACAAGGGACAGATGGAGCCCTGGGATGGACCTGCTTTGGTATTGTTCAGGTAATTTGCGTGAAGATTTCTTACCGTTGAAAATGTAGTCATGTTCGTAAGATATAAGCTTTCAGCTGCCTTTATTCCTCCACAATATTTCTTACTAAAAATACTGAGTACTTACAACTTTTCTAGAAGCCTTGTACGTCTTGATCACTCAGAACTTTCCTGCTCTTCTTTTGGTGTTTTCCACAATTATGGACAACTAGAGGGCAAATGACCCTGATGAAACTTGTCACTCGAATTGGTAGCTAGTCTAGCAAGAAAGTTTGTCACATTTCTTTCATCTGCTTTCACATGTCAAAACTTAGTCACCTTGAGTTGTTTGGTTCAGTGATGGAAAGACTGTTGGAGCATGCCTTGACCGCAATGGACTCCGACCTGCTAGATATTGGCGGACAAGTGATAATGTTGTCTATGTAGCCTCTGAGGTGCGTCTCGTCTTTTACTTTTTTTACGTGCTCTTTATCTAAGCATGGGGGTATTGGTTTCCAGCAGATGATTGGACTTATGCTTGAATCTTAAAGCTTTGGTCCTGACAGGTAAAACCAATTCGTTTAATCACTTTGGAAGTTTCTTTGTTTGTCTTTCTTGACATAGCTATGCCAAATGATTTCGACATATGATGACCAATATAAAATAGTTTCGTGGTGAACATTTACTCTGACATCTAGGAGCGTTTTAATGCCCCCTCCAGGACACCAAGTGTTTTCTTTGGATATGTATTTCCAAATAACCAAGTTCATATGTTTGCAAATCAAGATAGAGAACTGGTTCGGATAGAAAGGGGCTTTGTTACCAATTGTTGTATTTATATCTTGGCCTAAATCGTGCCTGTATTTAGGTTGGAGTTCTACCTATGGATGAATCGAAAGTCACCATGAAGGGCCGTCTAGGACCTGGCATGATGATATCTGTTGACTTGGAAAGTGGACAGGTTGGTGCACCAGATCATGGTCGATTTTTTTCTCCATATGCTAACACTTTGACTTATATATATTTTTTTCTGTTATATATATGGAATTTTCAGGTGTATGAGAACACAGAAGTAAAGAAGCGTGTTGCATCATATAACCCGTATGGAAAGTGGGTTAGTGAAAACCTGCAAAACTTGAAGCCTTCTAAATTTCTTTCCTCAGCTGTCATGGAAACTGACGAGACCTTAAGACTCCAACAGTAAGCTTTTCTGATTTTCACCAGCAGAAATTCAAATGTGAATGTTCAATGGGTTTTGCTTTCTGTAGATAGTATTAGCTTTTCTTTTTCTTTTCTGATCAAGATACTAATTTTGTCTATTTATGGTATATTTCACTTTGAGTGACTAGGGCATTTGGCTACTCGAGTGAAGATGTTCAAATGGTAATTGAGTCAATGGCTGCTCAGGGAAAAGAACCGACGTTTTGCATGGGGGATGATACTCCAGTGGCAGTGTTGTCTCAGAAGCCACATATGCTTTATGACTATTTCAAGCAGCGGTTTGCTCAGGTTTGTTCTTCTCATTGAAAGGGCACAATTTGAACTGTTTAATTCTTCTTATCTAGGTTAACTGATATATGATTTGTCTTGGTAGATTATTGAAATGTCCTTGAAACGTCTCCCTTTGTGGTTCTTTACATGGTGTACTTACAGGTTACAAATCCAGCGATTGATCCTCTTCGAGAAGGATTGGTCATGTCACTTGAAGTCAATATTGGAAAGCGTGGGAATATATTGGAAGTTGGGCCTCAGAATGTTTCACAGGTCCGAGTGCCTAAAATTTGAATTTTGTGCCGGCATTGAAACATGTGGCTTTTGCGATATTTCATATTCATTAAGACTTTTGTTTTCGTGAGCAGGTTGTTTTGCCTGGTCCTGTACTAAATGAACGGGAACTTGAGGGTTTGCTCAGCGATCCACTTTTAAAGTCCCAAGTACTGCCCACATTTTTTGATATACATAGAGGAATTGAAGGATCTCTAGAGAAGGGTCTTCTAAAACTCTGTGAAGCTGCCGATGAAGCTGTTCGCAATGGTTCCCAAGTGCTTGTTCTCTCAGACAGATCTGATATTCCGGTACATACAACTTTTCATCATATCATTTGTGACTTTTAGATTTCTGATATGCAAATGTGTGGTTGTCACCTTTTACGCTTTAGTTTTTGTCTACTTACAGCTATGCGTTAGGTTCTTATTCTGGAACAGCGACATTATTGTCTTTGCTCTTGCGAAAATTGGAACTGTAAAGGGATAGAAAGTTCGCAAATCTATATATTTGTTTCTTAGGTTAGAATGTGAACATACACTTTCAGTCATTGCTGGTTGCTTCGTTGGTTTCTTGTTAATGAGCTTTATATTCTAGCATTGTTGCCATCCATACAACGGTGTCTTATTGCGTATTCCCACTGTTAGTTTTTAATATTTTTCATCAATCTTGATGCTCAGGTGAGTGTCTTGAAGTTATTATAATGTATCGCATAAAATGAAGCTCATTTTCTGGTGTCTGTGTATCAGGGACTTATTTGGGTGCTTTCATTACGTATTTTGTACCTCGCTATCTATTCCTAATCAGCAGCCTATCCTTCTTCAGGAACCAACTCGACCTGCAATTCCAATGTTGTTGGCTGTGGGTGCTGTTCACCAACATTTGATCCAGAACGGTCTTCGAATGTTAGCTTCGATAATTGCTGATACAGCTCAGTGCTTTAGTACTCATCACTTTGCCTGTTTGATTGGATATGGAGCAAGGTTTCTACTTTTATTTTTTTCATTGAATCTTTCACTCTGTTAGGCTGTTTCTTTTCTTACAAAAGCAAGTCATGTGAATTTCTTATGTTATTTATATTCTCATTCGGTCCTTTATGCCAAATTATAGCACTCAATATAATAGGCCCGTGCTTATTATTACGGAGCTTATTATACACTCGCATACTTAGTTTATACTTGACTATTGGTTTGAGAGTGCTTTCCTCAATTATTCGATGTGGCATCTATTTAAAATGATATGGATCTATGGTCTATAATCATATTTCAGTGCTATATGCCCGCACCTAGCACTGGAGACATGCAGACAGTGGCGGTTGAGCAACAAGACCGTGAACATGATGAGAAACGGGAAAATGCCTACAGTAACTATGGAACAGGCTCAAAAGAATTATCGGAAGGTTAGAATGTTAACGATCATTGACGAAAATTGCCAGTAATGATAGCCATTTGCTTTTTTCTTACATGTGTATACTGTTTTCCAATCCGTGTTGTAACTCTGCTACAGTCTTTATAATTAATGGAGAAAGTTAGACTAAGAATTCTATTAATTGCAACCGCAGGCAGTACACACTGGTCTTCTTAAGGTTCTCTCTAAGATGGGCATCTCATTATTCTCTAGGTTCAGTTTTTGAACTATCTATTTCTATTTTGGAGCTTACCACTGTCTCTTTTCATTTCCAATTTTTAACACCTGAGCTCTCTGTTGCAGTTATTGTGGGGCACAAATATTTGAGATTTATGGATTGGGAAAGGAAGTTGTTGATTTTTCGTTCCGTGGTAGTGCATCTCGAATTGGTGGGTTAACTTTGGATGAGGTCAGAATACCCTCAACCTTTTCACTAAAGTATCCGATGAGTTGCCTGGTTTGAGAACAAATATGCTTTTGGAACAGTTCTGGACCTCAGTTTAGATGCTATTTTCATCTATGTATGTTGTTAACATAAAAGCATCGTATATGCACACGTTCTCAAAACATGTGTGCGCTTTTTTGGCTTCTGTAGGCTTTTCTTGAGGTTGCTTTGGTTCTAAACTAGTAACAAATTTTAACAGATGGATAGCTCAACTGTTGCTGATAAATATGATTGTCAGAACAAAAATGGATATACATATTGATTTGTGGGAAACTAATAGTGCAGTAACTATACTTTTCTCCCTAAGTTTTTCATGGATACCTTATGAAATGTTAGATTATAAATGTTGAAGGTTCTAAGTAAAAGCCTAATATCTCGTCTACTGTTGAATGCATTACATAGAGATGCCACAGGCCTCTAATTCCTAAGCTCTACTACATTTTGCAGCTGGCTAGAGAGACATTAACATTCTGGGTGAGGGCATTTTCTGAGGATACAGCTAAACGGCTAGAGAACTTTGGTTCATTCAATCCAGGCCCGGAGGTACGCTTTTGGACTGGAAATGTATTTGGTGATGAGCTTGCATATCTTTGCACAAGTACATACCCTATACCTCCAGCGACACATGTATCTTACTGTCTCTCTTTGTACGTACAACTGTGTCAAATTGGATAGAGATTTTGAAGTGTATACTTTTTACATAATAAGGTTTCAGATGCACAGACACACCTTTCTCAACTTTATCCCCATAAAGCTTTCTAGAATTAGCTTTAATTTATTGTATTTCGTTATTTGAAAGGCGAATATCATGGAAACAACCCAGAAATGTCTAAATTACTTCACAAAGCCGTCCGTGATAAGAGTTTGACGGCCTATGCAGTCTATCAGCAGCATTTAGCCAACCGTCCTATCACGGTGAGTGCTAGAGTCTCATTTTTTTCTCTTATTGTCTGTTTCCTGGGACAAGTTAGTATTATTTTTGGTATATTCTTGCTGTAGGTTTTCCGCGATCTTCTTGAGTTCAGAAGTGACCGTAAGCCTATTCCTGTCGGGAAGGTTGAGCCTGCTTCCTGTATTGTGGAACGATTTTGTACAGGTGGAATGTCTCTTGGAGCAATCTCAAGAGAAACTCATGAGACGATTGCTATTGCAATGAACAGATTAGGGGGGAAATCCAATTCAGGGGAAGGAGGCGAGGTAGTTCTTCATTGTCGGTTGAGCTTTTGTTCAACTTCAAAACACAGAATTACCGCCATAGTAGCTAAAAGTTCACCATCTATTTCTAGGATCCGATCCGCTGGAAGCAGCTAACAGATGTCGTTGATGGGTATTCTTCAACACTACCACATCTTAAAGGTCTTCGGAATGGGGATACGGCTACCAGTGCTATTAAGCAGGTACTGGACGTCAACTTGACTAGTGAACATTTTATATTTTGATGTGTACAGTTTGCTCACTCTCATGTAATTATTGGGAACTCTTATGTTTCCACATGAATATTCTTAATATGTACCTCTAATGGTTTCCAAAGATCAAAATGACCTTCTGTATGTTCATAGGTTGCTTCAGGGCGTTTTGGTGTCACGCCAACGTTTTTGGTTAATGCGGACCAGTTGGAAATCAAAGTTGCTCAAGGAGCAAAGCCAGGGGAAGGTGGCCAACTTCCTGGGAAAAAAGTCAGCGCATATATTGCTAGACTTCGAAATTCAAAACCAGGAGTTCCGCTTATTTCTCCACCTCCACATCATGATATTTATTCCATAGAGGATCTGGCGCAGTTGATCTTTGATCTTCATCAGGTACTTTTCTTGAGTGTAGATAGTTTGCCAACAATTATAATCAGGGCTCCCTCTTAACAAAAATTAATAATCAGGTCAACCCCAAGGCAAAAGTGTCAGTCAAGCTTGTATCAGAAGCTGGAATAGGAACAGTTGCCTCAGGAGTAGCGAAGGCTAATGCTGATATCATACAGGTATGCACACCCTTTCAGAGTTTGCTAGAAACTTTAAGCTAGAGAGTTGTATATATTACTACTCAAATAATGCAATTCCTTAATCAACATCTTAGCGAAAATGACATGCAATGCTCCCATCAGTTTGCTATTGATATGTACCCCCTTGGGCCATGCTTTGGCAGAATATTCAATTATATATTGACTTGCATAACTCTTCTAGATTGTTTGATGATGATCCTCATACTATCTATATAAATTTATGTAAATCAATTGTGCCTTCGACGTACAGAAATATATCTATACAATTTTGGATTTTCTTATAACTTTTGATGCTACTTTGGTTACAGATATCAGGGTATGATGGGGGAACTGGAGCAAGCCCTATTAGTTCCATAAAGCATGCTGGTGGTCCGTGGGAACTTGGATTAGCTGAAACCCAGAAGGTATATGACCGCGTCATGGAAAAAATTCTTTCATTTTATTAGTTTTCCCTTGTAGGCTGTTATTAATTTCAATTTTCTGTGTAGTCTCTTATTAATCCTTGATGTCTATTAAAAGCTATAATTCCATCTTCTTCAGACTCTCATTGGAAATAGACTCAGGGAAAGAGTTATTATCAGAGTGGATGGTGGGTTCAAGAGTGGCGTTGATGTGTTAATAGCTGCAGCTATGGGTGCTGATGAGTATGGGTTTGGTACTCTGGCAATGATTGCCACAGGATGTATTATGGCTCGCATTTGCCACACTAACAACTGCCCCGTTGGTGTTGCCAGTCAGGTAATTTGGACTACCTTCTTACTTGTTATCATCTATTTTTCCAATGCACATACTTTCTGCTAAATTTTCCTAAATTCGATAACAGAGAGAAGAGCTGCGTGCACGTTTCCCTGGTCTTCCAGGTGATCTTGTCAATTTCTTCTTGTATATTGCAGAGGAGGTAAATATAAAGGAAGTTTCGTTTCATGCAGATTTTTTAAATAATTTTTAGCACCTAAGGTGTCATTTAAATAATGTAGGTGAGAGGCATATTAGCTCGGTTGGGATATGAAAAATTGGATGATATAATCGGGCGAACGGATTTGCTGAAGCCTAGGGATATCTCGCTGGTGAAAACTCATCTTGACCTCAGTTACCTCTTATCTGTAAGTATTTCCAGAACAGTGTTTATGGTCTTTTAGTAGGTGCATACTCCTGCCTTCAACTTGTATCGGTGTAATTGTAAATCTCATTTTTGCAGTCTGTTGGGCTGCCAAAACGAAGCAGTACTTCCATTAGGAAACAGGAGGTTCACTCAAATGGCCCTGTTCTTGATGATACTCTACTTGGGGAATTCGAGGTAACGAGTAGTGTCTTTCTTATTGACTGTTATATAGGTTATGCCCAACTCTGAAAGTAGCCTTGTTCAGTTGTTAATGAGTGGCATAACTCTCTTACTTTAGAAGAACCTCAACTTGAAAGGTTTTCGGTATTAATGGCAATGGAGAGAAGAAAGTACTCTTTTACAGACGCAATAAGACTAAGGACATACTTTTTTGTTGTCTCCCCAGATAATGGATGCAATTGAGAATGAAAAAACGGTTCACAAAACCATGAGTATATACAATGTAGACCGTTCTGTTGGCGGTCGAATTGCAGGGGTTATTGCAAAGAAATACGGAGATAATGGTTTTGCTGGACATCTGAACCTAACGTATGCTAATGCTATGATTTAGTAGATATGCAATAAACTTTGAATATGATATATAATGAAAAGTACATGTTTTAAAATTACACAATCCACTATGTATCCACATTAGGTTCACCGGAAGTGCTGGCCAATCTTTCGCATGTTTCCTAACTCCTGGAATGAATATACGTCTCGTGGGTGAAGCCAACGACTATGTGGGAAAGGTGTGTCTCAAAAAGTCAGTATTTTCTTCTTTTTTCGGATTGATGGTCTCTTAAAAGTACTCCTTTATATCAAGGGAATGGCCGGAGGTGAAGTTGTGATACTTCCAGTGGAATCGACTGGTTTCCGTCCTGAAGAGGCAACTATTGTGGGGAACACTTGTCTGTATGGTGCAACTGGTGGTTTATTATTTGTCAGAGGCAAAGCAGGAGAGAGATTTGCTGTTCGAAACTCTCTAGCTCAAGCTGTAGTTGAAGGCACTGGAGATCATTGCTGCGAATATATGACTGGTGGTTGTGTCGTTGTACTTGGGAAGTAAGTAAAACCCTTTTGTCTCAACATCGAGCCCGAAACCAAAGCCAGAGTGTCTTTAAATGCCAAATATCTTAATCGTTTCTTTCTGAAATTGCAGAGTTGGTAGAAATGTAGCTGCCGGAATGACTGGTGGATTGGCATATATACTCGACGAAGACAACACTCTCCTCCCTAAGGTTTTAACATCAAAATCATCTCCAAATGATTATCTTTAACGTTTGTGAAACATTGAAATGAAACACATCGAACAACAGGTGAACAAAGAGATAGTGAAGATCCAACGAGTGACTTCACCAGTGGGACAAATGCAGCTTAAGAGCCTTATCGAAGCTCATGTGGTAATTTCCTTTCTCTTCGTCAATCCTAGTTATCAAAAATCATCTCACGAGTCATTCATTTGTTCTATTTAATAGGAGAAAACAGGAAGCAGCAAAGGAGCAACGATTGTGAATGAATGGGAGAAGTATCTAGCAATGTTCTGGCAACTTGTACCGCCGAGTGAAGAAGACACACCTGAGGCTAACGCTGAACTCATTCTGAAAACAACCACTGAAGATGAAGAACAGGTCTCAAACACATTAGCAGAGAAGTAAAAAGCTTAAGTAATCGTGATTACTTCTTTCTACAGTCAAGTCCTGTTCGAGATTGCAGTCTCAGTTTCTGAGAACAAGACTCACAAATTGTCTATTTGATTTTGACGTAGTTTCTTACTTTCCTAGTTCAGTTATCGATCGGTTGCTCCGGTCGTTAATAAATCCAGCATGTATGTATGCAGTGAGTGTGTTGTATAATAGTATCTTACGATACCTGAGTATTAAGAAAGGGTTTCCGGTTATCTGTTATTTCTTTTAATCAATTAACTTGATTTTACTCTAGATGTATTGCTAAAATTTCCAATAATATTATGTGAGATACATAATTCTATGAAATTGAAAAAGGCGATAATCTATATTGGGTCAGTTGGGGAGACTCGATTCCTGGTTGTACAAATGGGCTGTTTTAAGTGGAATTACCACTGATTACTAGGCTAAGAGTCATTTGTAGTAGATAACTATTTTTTTTTGTCAACGGCAGATTACATTGGGCCAAAACTGGCCGGCCCAATAGCCAAATTCCTACATAATGTTAAGCATGGAAACTCGATCCCAAGTTATGTAAATGCGCTGCCTTAAGTGGACTTACCGTCTGCCACTATGCTAGATGCCATTCGCTAGCAGATAACTATTTAGATTAATAAAAATAGTTCTTCTCAATTGTTTGGTACAATTAGATTATATTTTAATTTAACCAAAAACATGTAATCCAATTGGCTTGTCTGTGATTTATTTAGATATGAAATGGTGGATTTAAATCTCATCTCACTCCAGTTAAAAAATTTAGGTTGTGGACTGAATTTTAGATCGATCCAATAATTACTTGTTGATAAAAAAACCTAATCTATAATTAAATTTCGAACTCAAACTCTAATTTCTATTACTGTCCGGTAATATGATTAGTTAGAATCAAATACATTAAACAAAAACTTATACACTAAACAACTTAACCAAAAAATTAGTTTAGTTTTAGTTTGTGTGAATCAGCTCCATTTTCTATAGTCAAATCTATATTTTTCGTTTGTAGGGTCAATATGTTGTTGTTAGTCTCTCTTCTTCTTTTTTTGTCTCTCTTCATTGGTAAATATAAGTCAATTTAATTTTCTGACAGAAAATATTAGAAGTAATGCATGTACATTGAACATTTAAAAACTTGTTAAACGATGTATTAATTTGTCCGGATGTAAGTAAATGAATGAGTCACGAGAAAGGTACTTGTGTTGTGTTTCATTAAGTTTATAGATATGTTTATTCTCTCTTGTCTCACCTCTCACGTGGTAATCACAACAGACACATATCTGACACGTGTTGCCTTTCGTGTCTTAACGTCAATTTTCTCGTGTCCCATAAAATTTTCTAAGCTTAATTAAAAATATAGAAACTTCATATATGAACATCAAAAAATTAGAAAGTTCTTGACATGTTCATTGTATCGTCACCGAAAGCAGAAGATGTCAGAATTATGATTAAGTTTACGGAAGATGAGAGTGTTTAAGTTCAGTGTATTTGCCATTGAAATCGTTACGTCTTCTCTTCTTTCGTTTCCGTTTTGAGAAACAATTTCTTTTTTGTTTTCTATATAAATTTGTGAAAAAATCTCTGCCGTTAAATTTGACTCTTTTGTGTTTGATATGAATTAAATCATGTGAGTATTAATAAGCGTTTAGACAGCATTTAATGATTCTTAAAAGGTTGATTAGATTAACGTTCATTTCTTTGGACCCAACAAAAGTCTTTTCACATTTTCGAGCCTCAAAACATCTCCAATGAGATATTATAACCAACGATCTTGGAGAAAGAAATAAACTACTTTTTCTTTTAAAACATTGTAGATAAAAAAAACAAAAAATATATATAACTGTTTCACTAAATACAGTTTCCTATATATAAAAAAAACACAAGAAACATAAAAATAAATTTTAGTATAATTCAATGATTGGTGCAAGTATCATTTAGCCTAGTGGTAGGTGGTAAGTCCACAAGAGGCATGCGCACTTGGTCATCCTGGGATCGAGTTCCCCCGCTTACATTTACAAAAACTTGGTTAATGGACCGGTCATTTATGGTCCAATGTTGAAAAAAAAAAATTAAATGATTGGTTCACACAAATATACTCTTTTAGTAGAGTGAGAAAATCGTACTTTATAAGTTTTAAGTATTGTTCGGTGCTTAGAAGTGCTGATTTCATTTCATATTATGTACCAACGCATGAATTTAAAATCTCTTGGATTATATAAGAAATTAGAAATAAAGAAAAAAGAATCATATCATATATAATTTACTATATGTATTTTGTCGCCAAGAATTTATTTTATTTTAGAATCTATGTAGGACTAGAATCTGAATAGATTTTTGTTAGTTGTTAAATTTCGGTAGTTGCCTTATTTTAACTAGAAAAGCTTTGACGACTTTTAAATTCCGTATAAAGAATGTATAAAATTGTAGATGTGAGTTTGGTGAAATTAGTAATGTCTACTTCTATAATCTTTTTCTTTTGGAATCTAACTTCGAGTAACCTTGCATAATATAATTTAACTTCGAATAGAGGGATTAAGTCATATTATTCCTCCGCAAGGTTCGTCCTCCTAGGGTGAGTCAGGGCCTAAGATCAGGCCGAAAGGTGTAGTCGATGGACAACAGGTGAATATTCCTGTACTACCCCTTGTTGGTCCCGAGGGACGGAGGAGGTTAGGTTAGCCGAAAGATGGTTTTTACTTATTCAATTTCAATGAAGGAATAGTCTTCAATGAAGGAATAGTCATTTTCAAGCTCAACTAACCGAAACCTAGTTTTAAAATAAAAAATATATGAATAAAAACTTTTTTTGCGTCTGAGATCCACATCTATGAATTGAAAGGTCCGAACGATCAACTCTGCAATCAGTTGTTAGAATCAATAGGTCTTCAAATCGTTCATTTGAAAAAATTGAAACCCTTTTTATTGGATGATCCTCTTTTTTTTTTTTTTGAAAAATTCTAAATTCGAATTTTCTTTATTTCCATCTAGATTTTGAAATATGAAATAAAAAAAATAGAAAAATCGTCTAGTACAGAATTCTCTCTCTCTCT
>JAKUCM010007286.1:0-42486 GCA_023374145.1 Lepidium sativum | reverse complement strand
GCTTAGACTTCCTTTGAGCTGGAAATCGTTTCTTCCTCATGTGAACCCAAACTAAGTCTCCGGGTGTAAAACTCTTCTCACGCCTTCCTTTGTTGGCTTGCTTTTGATGTTGCTTAGTCTTTCGCTCAATGTTAAGCCTCGTCTTTTCATGAAGCTTCTTGAACATCTCAGCTTTATTTTTCCCGTCTAAGTTCACAAGCTCATTGAAAGGTAAAGGTGATAAATCCAATGGTGTTAAGGGATTAAAACCATACACAATCTGAAAAGGTGAAAAGTTAGTAGCCGAGTTGATGGAATGATTATAAGCAAACTCAACATGAGGCAAGCAATCTTACCAAGTTCTGATATTCTTTTTAATTATAGCACGCAACATAGTGAATAAAGTCCTATTGACTACTTTAGTTTGCCCATCAGTTTGTGGATGACAAGTAGTAGAAAATAAAAACTTTGTCCCTAACTTAGCCCACAAAGTTTTCCAAAAATAACTAAGAAACTTAACGTCTCGATCTGAAACAATCGTCCTAGGCATGCCATGTAAATGCACAACTTTCTTAAAGAAGAAATTAGCAACAAATGTAGCATCATCACATTTGTGACAAGGAATTAAATGTGTTATCTTAGAAAATCGGTCTACTACCACAAAAATAGAATTCATACCTCTCTTTGTTCTAGGAAACCCAAGGACAAAGTCCATTGAGATATTAGTCCATAGTTCACTCAGAATAGGCAATGGGAGATACATACCTTGAGGTTGAACTTTAGACTTTGTTTGCTTACAAGTAACACACCTCGCACAAATTCGTTCCACATCTCTTTTCATATGCGACCAATGGAAATGTTCTTTTAGAATAGCCATGGTCTTGGAGACGCCAAAATGTCCCATAAGGCTCCTCCATGTGATTCCCTAACCAAAAGATCTATCAAAGAACAATTAGGAATGCACAATTTATTTTCATAGAATAGAAAACCCTCATGAAGATAAAATTTTCCGTACACATGCTTCACACAAGTCCTAAACACTTCTTGAAAGTCAAGGTCAGTTTCATATAACTCTTTAATGTGCTCAAAACCAAGAACCTTAGCATCAAGAGTAGATAGTAGTGCATATCTTCTTGATAGCGCATCAGCCACAACATTTTCCTTTCCTTGTTTATACCGTATGACATAAGGAAACATTTCTATAAACTCCATCCAACGAGCATGTCGTTTGTTTAGTTTATGTTGACCCTTCAAGTATTTCAAAGAGTCATGATCCGTATGAATCACAAACTCCTTTAGCTAACGATAGTGCTGCCATGTTTGCAAAGCTCTAACCTAAGCATACAATTCCTTGTCATAAGTCAAATAGTTTAGAGTTTCTCCTCCAAGCTTCTCTCTAAAGTAAGCGATTTGCTTCTTCTCTTGCATAAGCACATCTCCAATTCCTACACCTGATGCATCACATTCAATCTCAAATGTTTTTAAAAAGTTAGGCAAAAATAAAAGTGGTGCATTGGTGAGTTTCTCCTTAGGTTGTTGGAACGCATTCTCTTGAGCTTCTCCCCATTTGAATCCAACATCTTTCTTGATCACTTCAGTAAATGGGGCAGCAATAGTGCTAAAATCACGAACAAGTCGTCTATAGAATCCAGCAAGGCCATGGAAACTTCGAACTTCGCCTACGTTTTTAGGACTTGGTTATTCTCGGATTGCTCTCACTTTCTCCTCGTCTACTTGAATGCCATGTGCACTTACAACAAAGCCTAGAAACACAAGGTTATCTGAACAAAAGGTACATTTTTTCAAGTTAGCATATAGCTTTTCCTTTCTTAGTACACCTAAAATCGATTTCCAATGCTCATTGTGCTCATCCAAACTTTTGCTAAAAACCAGAATATCATCAAATTAGACAACCACAAACAAACCAATAAAATGTCTCAAAACAGGGTTCATTAACCTCATGAACGTGCAGGGTGCATTAGTTAATCCAAAAGGCATGACTAACCACTCATAAAGACAATGTTTTGTTTTAAAAGCAATTTTCCATTCATCACCCTCTTTCATTCGAACTTGGTGATATCCACTCTTAAGACACAAGAACCATGCATCTCATCTAACATATCATCTAAGCGAGGAATTGGGTGTCTATACTTTACCACGATATTATTGATAGATTTACAAACAACACACATGTGCCAAGTTTCATCCTTCTAAGGAACTAGTAAAACGGGCACGACACATGGACTCATGCTCTCACGGATATATCTTTTCTCCATCAGCTCACTCACTTTCCTTTGCAACTCCTTGGTGACTTCCAGATTGGTTCTATAGGCCGGACGGTTTGGAATGGAGGCTCCGGGTACAAAGTCTATTTGATGTTCAATCCCTCGGATTGGAGGTAAACCACTAGGGCTCTCATCCGTAAATACATCTCCAAAATCCTGCAACAAAGAAGAAACACCACTAGGCAAACCAATGTCAAGGTTAGTAGAACTCATAAAGACCTCTTTGTACAAAAGTACAAATATAGGCTGATGTGTAACCAAAGCTCTCTTTATCTCACTTGACCTCGCAAAGAAATTTTGGTGTTTTCTCTCTTTGTGTGTTTCACTCTTAAGCTCACTCTTTTTTAGTGTTTCCCTCTCAATCTCACTCTCTTTTTGGTGTTTTGTGTTTGAGTCACTCATAGCTCTCTCCTCACGTTTCTTTAGAAGCAAATAATCTTGGTTTCTCCTTATGAGTCATAGGAACAAGTGTAACAATTTTCCCCTTATAACCAAATAAATGCTTGTTGGTGAAACCATCATGAACGACTTTTTGATCAAAATGCCACGGTCTCCCAATAAAAATATGCCCATCCTCCATTGGCACAATATCACAAATCACCTCGTCCTTATACTTCCCAATGCTAAATGGAACCACAACTTGCTTTGACACTTTGAGTTCTCCAAACTCACTTAGCCATTGAAGCTTATACGACTTGGGATGTTTTCGAGTAGTCAATCCCAGTTTCTCCACAAGTGTAGTACTCGCCACATTCATACATCTCCCACCATCAATTATAAGACTACACACCATATCAAGAACAAGACATCACGTGTGGAATAGATTCTCATGCTGCACGTTCTCCTCTAGTTTATCTTGCACACTCAAAGAGCTTCTAGCTACCAAAAGATCACCTTTGGTTGCAGGTAACTCCAGCTCATCTTGAAATGACATAGATTCTGAAACCACTTCTTCTTCGGTTTCGTACGCTCCATTGGTTCTATGTATTATGACCCTCTTGTTTGAGCATTCATTTGCATAATGTCCCCTCCCATGACATTTAAAACATTGCACATAACGATTTCTTGTAGAAGAGGGTTTAGCTTTACCTTTGACCTCTTGTCGGCTAGGATTCGACTTGGATTCAAACTTTGGCTTTGGAACAGTTTTGTCTTTGTGTTAGTAGCTAGGACGTTGAGTAACAGAACTCATGCCGTAAGTTTGCCATGTGCTACCCTTCCTCTTGAGCTGTTGCTCCACCAAGATAGTCTTATGCAACATATTGTCTAATTCCACATAGTGTTGCATCTCTACTCGGTCTTGGATCTCACGATTCAAACCACTAAGAAATTTGGCCATGGTAGCCTCACGATCTTCGTTTATGTCGCCTCTAATCATAAGTATTTCCATCTCTTGAAAATAATCCTCCACACTTCAGTTGCCTTGCACCAATATCCTAAGTTTTTGATGTAATTCTCGGTGATAGTGACTAGGAACAAACTGTCGTCTAATCAAGGTTTTCATGTCTTCCCAAGTCTCAATGGGTCTTTCTCTATTTCTTCTCCTACTTGTCACCACTTGATCCCACCAATTAATAGGATAATCATAAAATTTAGTGGTAGCAACTCGTACCTTTTTTAGCTCGGAATAGTCTTGATAATCAAAAACGAGTTTAATCTTTTTCTCCCATTCCAGATAGGCATATGGATCGTTCTTCCCTTGAAATGATGGAATTTTCAGCTTAACTCCCCTTAAATTATCTTCAGCGCGACCTCTCTTTTCCCTAGCTCGTATAGGTCTCCTTTGACTCGAGTTAGATGAGTGTCCATCTCGACCATAGTAGTCAACACCGCCTCTTTGTACTTTCGCCGATGGTGGATCTCCTTGTACATTAGGCAGATGAGGTTGTTGCCTAAGTGTTATCTCATTTTGAATTTGATCCAAACGTTCATTGACTGCTTCCATCTCAACTCTCAACAAATGGATCATCTCTCCCATCAAAGTTTATATTTGGAGATTTGAAATTTCTTGTATTTGCTCACCCTCCGGATTGTCGTTATTGTCGTTTGACATACTTAGAACCTGTAAAAAAAAGATTTGTTAATACAAAAATGCCTCTCAATCTCTCAAGTGTTTCCCTCAAATTATTGGCTTTTCTCTTAAATGTTTTCACAACCTTACGTCTTTTTCCTCTCTTTTTGAATCTCAAAATGTTCTAATAAAACTAATCAAACACTCTTTGATTTGCTTTCCCCAAGGATTAATGACCTAACAAGTATCACACAACTCAGGTATTAGATAGATCTTGGTACACAAACAAACAATGAACAAATAATTTTTTTTATAAATAATAGAAGCTGAAGAGTTTTTTTTTCTTTTTTTCTCTTTTTTTGATATTTTTTTCTTGCTTTTTTTTAATTAATTAAGAAGAAAATATAAAAAGATAGAAGTTGGAAAGATAGAAAATGAAAAGATAGAAGATGAAGAGATAGAAGATGAAAAGATAGAAATTGGAAAAGTAAAAGATGAAAATATAAAAGATGAATAGATAGAAAATGAAAAGATTAACTAACTTGGAAGTGTGCTCTGATACAAAATGACGCGGAATCATGAAGGAATCGGCACTCCAAGGTGTAAGGATAGTCCTTGGTCTTCAAAGAACAAGAGTAACCCCCACCTTAGGTATATCAAACCTAAATTGTTGTTGTTTAACCTCGCCTTCAATTAAGCAAGGTGGTGGAACCATGAAATGTTGACTCGAGTAGCCCCTACCTTTAGTATATTAAACAGAAGATTATTGTTGTTTCGACTTGCCCCTTCACGCTAATGGCTAGGAATGGCCACACAAATGTGATGAAAATCACTTGATAAACCAGTTTAATCCCTTGGATATGACACACCAAGAAAGATCGAAAAGTTCACAAAGAACAAAAGAGAATCACTCTCAAATTTATTGATAAAAAGTTTGATCCTCACAAATGAGAATTACATGAGTTTATAAAGAAAAGAAAAGAATCTCTAAATTCCTCTAGACTTATTGAATGTGTTAAAGATGAAGAGTAAAAACTACTAAGTAAATGACAAGTAAATGTTACAATTTATTATGACTTGAAAGAGAAGGACTCTTGAACTTTTGGCCTCCAAAATATCTTTTAGTCTTCCAAATTCGTCGCTATTCATGGGCTGGACTGTAAGACTTGATTTAGGACTTCTCTTGGACTTGTAGAAGGCTCAAAGTGGGTTGGACTTGACAAGTATAAAATCCAATAAATTCATTATGTTGTTCTTTGTCCAAAAGGCCTTGAATAAATCCACAAATGCTCCTCTTGATTTGTTTAGCGTGTGATATTGTAATTGGACCGGCTCCAATGCTCTCTCGTGATCTTTATTGCTTAGCTCCAAGTTCTCCTTAGCTTCCTTGTTGTTTTCCATGATCTTATCAGCATCAATGGAATTCGAAATGTGCTAATTATTATTCTTCAACGTTCAAGATATTGGCTATTTAGGATATAATTTACTCGGTCTTAGAGAAAAAGATAAGAAAAAAGCTTGGTGTTGATAATATAGGAAAAATAATGATGAGTAAAATCTTGTTGGTTGTGGAAGCAAATAAATAATCGTATATTTTGGATGATGAAGATGTTGAAAGTTATATATGTAGTATGAATGGAGGTCAACTAAGAAGTCTTTTGCATATTGAAATAGAGGAGTGTTGTGAGGATAATATGACAGGAGAGCTAGAAAGTTTATTTGGTATGGACTATGATGGTAGAGATAACAATGTCATTACACGAGACGAATCCTTTGGGAAATGATGGTGTTGGCGAGAATATAGGAAATGAAGATTTGGTTGTATTTAATGCCGATGTGGAGAATGTTCGATATAGACCTAATGATCGTATTGAATTTATTTGTGATAGAGAAGAAGAACGAGTAGAAGGATCTCAGTATGGTGTTAAGAAATGAGATGATGGTACATGTATGGAATTAGGCTAAGAATTTGGGTGCAAAAAGCAAGTGCATGATTTGGTCTTTGTGGCATCTCATCAATTGTGTTATGACTATGATGTATTGAACTCGAACAAGTAGAGATATGTTGTAAGATTTCATCAACGAGGTTTTAAGTGGTAGTTATGTGCATCACGGCCATAAGGAAGTGATGATAGTTGGTTCGTTAAAGTACACTGTAAGATGCATTCTTGTTCTCGAGTATCAGTGAGTACATCAAATATTAAAAGGAGAGGATCCTCAAATTTAGTTGCTGATATTCTAAAAGGAGATTATCCTGGTCAGTTAGATACTCTATCTCCTAAATCTCTTGTAGGTGTTGTGCAAACCAAGGTCAGAGTGAAGGTATCGTATAAAACTACTTTGAGAGGAAAACATAAAGTTGAGTCTGTTGTATGTGGATATCCGAAGGAAATCTATAGGAGGTTGCCTAACTATTTGTTTGCCTTGGAGAAGACGAATTTAGGTACGGTGACAAAATTGGTTTTGGGCGAAGAAAATCGGTTCAAGTATTTATTCATCGTAATGGGAGCTTGTATTGAGGGTTTCAATGGCATGAGGAAAGTGATTTGTGTGGATGCAACTTTTCTTAAAACTGTATATGGCGGTGATCTTATATTTGCCACTGCTCAGGATTTGAACCATCATCATTACCCGATTGCGTTTTTTGTAGTTGATAGTGAGAAAGATGCAAGCTGGAATGGTTTTGCAGTATGCTGAAAAAGGTCGTGCATGATGATTCAGTATTGGTGTTTATAGTGATAGGAATCCTAGCCTCATCAAGGTAATTAGTGAAGTGTATCCGAGAGCGCGACATGAATATTTTTTATTTCACTTATCACAGAATGTGAGAACAAAGACTTCAAACATCCACAAAGAAAGTGTTGCTAAGAGATTCAGAGAGTTGAGTCAGATTTATACGAAGTTTTAATTTGAGCAGGAGTATGCGGAATTTAGAAGCACATATCCTAAAGTGGTTGATTATTTCGATGAAAGTGTACACGTGAACAAATGGGCTAGGTGTTACTTTCCTTGATAAACGTACAACATAGAAACGACAAATAATGCATAATCATTGAACATCACATTCAATGAGCCGAGTAAGTACTCTTACTAGTCATGATTGATGTAATTTTTGAGAGAGTGATTTAACAAACATCGTAATGATTGCGCTGGAGTACATAGCTCACAAAAATTGGTTCTATTTGTGGAGAATGAATTGCATCGCATGTGCCAAAAGGCCACACACTTAGAAGTGCAAGAGCTAAATATGTTCATGGGCGAGTCCCTAGTCCTTGGACAAGATGTGAAGTCATATTTGGTAACTTTGGAGGATAAATCTTGTGCTTGTATGCACTTTGGCATTGACAAGTACCCTTGTGTGCATACAATAGCTGCTCAACGCATATACATGGAGAATCCAAATAGGAGATAAGATAAATTTCTATGTCAGATGTGCTCAATAAATTATCTAATGAATGTTTGGACGTTGACGTATATCCAGACTATATATTCAGTCTCCAATATATCTCAATAGTTTGGAATCCCGGACAATATTGTTGCAATGGATGTCTTACCTCCACATTGTACTATAAATAAAGGACGACGTCAAAAACTTCAATTGGTGAAAGGCGTTGAAAACAAGTAACAGAACTATGCCATGACTAAACTTAGAAGAGTGTTTCAATAGTAGCCGAGGTTAAGGTATTTTCTCTTTCATTATAAGTGTTTTTTTCATTTCAAAGACTATTATATGTATTTAGATGTTGAATAGCTTATGGTATATCAATAATGTTTGCTAGTCATTCGTGAATAACGTTTGCTACCACCAGAAGATGTGCATCACGAGTATTTGTTACCAGAAGACCAACATCATGAATCTCTTATGTTATAGTATTTTATTAGATGTGTTTTATTAGGTCCAAAACTCAAACGTAATTTGTCATTCGACTCTTGGTTAGGGCATAAGTTAGCGTTTTATTAAATTGTTTAACTCATATTGTTTTATAAGATTGTGGTAATGGGTCCATTACCATGGGGGAAAATGACCGTGGTTCATTAAATTTTATGCCCTATTAATTATCTTGGCACATTACGAACATGAGAGTGAGAGTTAATATTATGAGGGGATATCAGAACTAATATGGTTTGTCACGAGAGTGAATATTTTGTGTGTATACTTTCATGGTGGGTCATGAATGTGTGTAAGTTCTTGCGTGTACTTGCGTGTGTTTGCGTGTAGATTCATTATTGAAATAACCGACAATCACTTTAGTTTCAAGAGGAATTTGTTCGGTTTAGGATAAAAATCAATTGGTTCAAGCAAAATATGATCGGTTATATTTTTAAATAAAGTGGTTCATGATGAATTTTTTCGGTTATATCTAATAACCACTTAATTCTTTGATGAATCTGTTCGGTTATATCTAATAATCAATTACTTCATGATGAATTTGTTTCATTATATCTAACAACCAAATTGGTTCATGATGTGATATAAAACTATTTTAACGTATTGTGTACACTTGCTTCGAGGTAACTTAAGATCATATAGTTTCAAGTAATCTCTCACATTCCAATTACAAGTTATTGGAATTTATATGTTTGGTTTCATATCACAACTATTTTAATCAACAGAATTGTTTAAATTATGTTGATTTCATAATATTCCTTCCAAAATCCATTTTTTTCAAATTATCCCTCTAAAATTTAAAACGAAAATTTGAGTTTCTGCAGCTTTGTGTGGATATAATCTCTCACTAGTGAGAAGAAAAGATTATGATATATCCACACCAAAATTTTCATTTTTCCCTCCACACCAAAAACCAAGAAGCAAGAAGGTTTCGACTGTATCTTTCAACTTTATATTTCCACTTTCGACTTTCTTAAGATTATTGTTTTGCTTACTTCAACTTTGTATTTTGCAGATATATCGACAAAGGGAATCCGGAGGATCAAAGACATGTCTGTGTGTGTTGCCTCTATGTTAATTTCACTTCTAAATTAGTAATTAACTCTATGTTTTATGTTGTTTATGTTATAACTAGGAATGGGTTGTCTTACATTAACTATGTGTTATTTTAGCATTTATTTGTGTGTTTTATCCTTTAATTATGTGTTGTCTTATGTTCTAAGTAAGTGTTGTATGAAACTGTGTATTTAAGTTCTAATTGTTTATTTAAGTTAAAATTTTGTGTTTATCTTATAAATTTAAAGAACCAAAGCACAAAGAAAGTAATACATTTTTTCAATTAGCCGTTAGTTAAAAGCCTACCACTACCACTACAAGAAAACAAGACGGATTCTGACGCCTATACCTGTCAGAAATGATCGAAAAAAGACAATTTCCAACAACAATTGACAGAAGAAGGGTCGTCGGTTTGAGATGGTCGGAAAAGAAAAAGTCGTCAATCGTGGTCGGAATTTTTCGACAACAACCAGTGGTCAAAAAATGCGGTCAGTGATGGTAGGAAAAAAGGTGGTCAGCGTTTGTCGGAAATTTGACATTTGGACAGGTCGGAAAACTACCGTCGGGGTGGTCGGAAGTTGCCCATCAGTGTTTCTCAGAAAGGTCCCGTCTGTGGATGTCGGAAGTCGCATGTCGGTTATTGTCGGAAAATTGCCGTCAGAGGTGGTCGGAAATTTCCGACCACTTCCTTCAACCTCCGTTTTTTATTAAATAATATTTAATATAATATTATTTATTTTGTTGTTAATATAGTAATAAATATTTATATTATAAATAATAAAATATAAAATATAAAATTTTTGAATTATAAAATATAAAATTGTTTAATAAATTTTTTGTCTAATACATTATCTAGTTACGGGACGATGTGAAACTCATAAAATCCTCTCAAAATTTAGCAAATTCGAGTATCTGACGCTCAAATTCCTGCAATTTGGCATTGTTCTCTTCAGTCTGACGCTCCATATCCTCTTGTTATACTCGCAGCTGATTGAACTGCTCCCATTCTGATGGTGTTAAGGAACTTTTTGTGAGACGAGCTGGCACGCCATCGGAGGTAACGAGATTCCCAAAGGCCGAAGGGTCGACCTTTAGTACGAGGAGTAAACTGCAGAAATATGAGAAAAATTAAAGTAATATTGGTTAGTAATTAAAATAATTTTTAAAAATTTGATCGTACCTCAATGACGAGCTGATCAATCTTCTCCGAAGTTAGTTGAGTAGAACAGCCTTCGCCTTCTTGACTATGTTGTGTAAGTAACTCCGTTGTCTTCCGTCTAACCGTCTCGAGAACACCGAGGACCTTCTTGTCATCTACCCTCTTTGTCTGCTTGTTAGTACGGGTATCTTCTATAAGGACGAATAAGTCAGATTCCTTGCCAAGTTGAGATTCCTACAAAAAAAGATTAAAAAATTGCAACGAATTAAAAGGAACTGTCAGGTACTTTAAAAGGTTACTAACAAGAACACGGGAACGCTCCTCAAATGTCTAAGCACTATTGTTATGGGTAGCGACTCCCAATCCTCCGCGATTGCTGTTCCGGTTGATGGAGTTTTTCGTTGCCACTTTCCGGGTGTCCTCGTGTTTCCAATACACGACGAACTGTTGGAAAAGTTCAGGGCTGCACCGTGGATGCTATTTTTTTCCTGCCTTTCATGCTGGCTTCCACTCATGAATATTGTGAGGCGCGACACTGCTTATCAAACTCGGCTCTGACCCGAGGAGTCAACTCGATGTCCCAATTAAAATCTTACTGCAAATAAAATTGATGTACATTAGTATAACATAAGTATTTGTAATATAAAAATGCGTAATTGAACTATAAATTTAGAAATACATTACCGTGAAAGATTTGAACCAACTTTCCTTAAGTTCCTGGATAGGCTTGGGGAAGCTGATGCTGAATAATTTTTTTAATCGACTTCTTAATGCTTTTTTCATAGCGAAACCTGAAAAATAAATGGTAAGCTTTTAGGTCTATAGCAAAATATATATATATATATACTTTTTTTTTTGCAGAGAAAAATATAACGTATCAAGAACCTCCGTTCAGATCGAGAACCGTAATGTGCCGACGTCCTTCTGTAGTGAGTAGTTGCTCAATCGTCAGGTGCACGACTGAGCTCTAGGGTTGAGAATGCAAAGACAAATTAAAAAAAAAAATTCTTTCCTAAGCTGTGCCTATGATTTCGCAAATGCAACAAAGTACAAACAACAAATGAAATCACCTATGATTTCACGATTTCAAGACAGGAAATCATGGCCGAAATTGACAGTTTGGTTCCAACAACAATCATGGCCTACATCCCTAAATCGCAAAATCAAAATTATGGCCAAGATAGGAAGTCATGGCCAAAATCATGATTCTAAATCGCGAAATCAACATCATTGCCGATATCAAAATCATGGCCGAAATCATGATTCTAAATCCCTAAACCCTAAATCGCGAAATGAATTCACACACCATAACAACCAATTCGCGCAAAAAACCGTTACCCACACCATATATATCAATTTGAGAAATCAATTTCAATGATTTCAGAAAAAAATTGAAGCATAAACTAAGAAATTTTTTAAGAAATGTTAGGGAACTTACATAGGGCTGGATTTCGCGAAGAACCTTCGAGATTCCGGTCACGGAAGAGGTTTAGTTTGATTTTGGATGGAAATCTCTGTAAATGGCGGAGGAAAACGAAAGAGATGAAGCCGGCGATATAATGTCGGAACCGGTTGGTTATCGTCGGTTCCTGTCGGATCGTGTGGCAGAAAATTTCAGGCCACGGTCTTCGCGAACAATTTGTTTGGCGCCCACATTTCCTCTCTCTTTTCCCGTCGGAAACGGTCGGTAGTTTTCCGTTTCTGACCGTTGTCGACCGGTATTAGTACTATATTTACATAATTTATTATTATGTATATACATTTATATATAATTTTTTGTTTTTATAACTGATTGTATATATATTATATAGTTTATATACTGTAATCTTTATTTTGTAATTACATTATATATAAATTGTAGTTTTATTATGTTTGTTTTATTTGATCGTAACTAATAATTTTAGTTAATAATGGCAAATAATTAATTTTAATATTTATAAATACAAATTACTAAATAACGTAATGATAATCTACTTACCTGCTTCTCCTGGTAGATGAATTAGAAGATGTTCCATAACATCAAAGAATGATGGAGGAAATATCTTTTCAAAATTACACAAAATTACATGAATTTTCTCATTCAAGTTCTTGATCCCATCGTCAGTTAGAGTCTGCGTACACAAGTCACGAAAAAATGCCCCATACCTAGGTATATTATAAACTGATATTCAGTTTCAAAATTTTACACTCCCATAAAATGGTACTAAGTTGAAAACTTTACCTGCAATTGCTACATGTACAGTGCGTGGTAGCAAATACGCAAAGGAAAAAAGGAAATAATCGTTGCATAACCACATGACAATAATGACTTTTCATCCCAATAAATTTTCCCTCCGAGATGTCAACACAGTTGCGCAAATTCAATGCGTAGCCATCGGGGAATTTCTCAATGTGTTTTATCCAATCAAAAAATACCACCTATTATATAGATCATGTTAAGTTAAATTACAAAAAATAAGTTAAGTGCTTATATTATTGAAAAAAATACATACCTTTTTCGCAGCATCCAAACGGAATATCGGAACAAGCCCAACTTTATTGTTCTCTCGTATATGAAGTGATCTTCTGTCTCAAATTTCTTGTAAGTCTAATCTAGATTTCAAATTATCCTTCATTTTCCCCTGCACATTCACAACAGTATTGATTGTATTCTCAAACACATTCTTTTCAATGTGCATAACGTCTAGACAATATCGTAGTTGGTGGGTTTTCCAATACAGCAATTCCCAGAATATACTCATCTTGTGCCAATTGTGATACTCTCCTACGCCATCTACTGGACAGTGAGTGACCATTCCCACCACATTCCTTAGTTTTTTCTGCACCAAAATCTCGAAGTTGGTTTAATATTGTACGACCATCTGGTTCCGGAGGTGGACCGTACATCGCTTTCTTATTTTTAGTAAACAATGTGGTGCTTTTCCGATATGAATGATCCATTGGCAGAAATCGCCTGTGACAATCAAAACAAAAAGTTTTTTCTTCCGTGTTTCAATTGGAATGCTTCTGTATTGTCTTGACACGTTGGACATGACATTCTGTCTGGTGTCGTCCACCCAGACAACATTCTGTATGCAGGGAAGTCACTAATAGTCCACATAAGTATATCTTTCATCTTAAAATTCATCTCACTAGACACATCAAACGCTTCGACACCACTCTCCCACAATTGATTCAACTCATAAATTAGTGGCTGTAAGAACATATCAAGTGATTTTCTTGTATGATCAGGCCCTGGGACTACAACTATCAGGTATAAGAAGTCTGCCTTCATACAAAGTGATGGCGGTAAATTGTATGGTGTAACAATCACCGGCCAAACAGAATATTGTCGCCCATATTTCCCGAACGGACTAAATCCATCTGTACATAAGAGGAGATACACATTCCTGCTTTCTGCTGCAAAATCTGGATAAACTGACTTAAAATGTTTTCATGCCTTCGCATCTGAACGGTGTGCAATCTCTCCATGTAATTATGTTCAACATGCCATCTCATTGAAGTTGCAGTACACTCTGACTGATATAACCTTTTCAACCTATCTCCCGGTGGCAAATACCACATCCGCTTGTATGGGACCCGATTTTTACCCCCGGTTTCCTTAAACTGAGGCTTACGACAAAATTGACATAGCAACATATCTGAATCTTTTCTCCAGTAAATCATACAATTATCGATACATACATTTATCATCTCGTACGGTATCCCAAGTCCGGCAACCAATTTCTAAACCTCCGTGTAAGAATTTGGGGCTATATTATCTTTGGGGAGACTCCTACTAAACAGATTAGTTATCGCATCCACACATGTCTCTGCTAAATTGTAATTTGTCTTGATGTTCATCAAGTCAGTTGCAGTCGATAACGGATATATGTCATCCTCACACCCACCATACAACGGCTTCTTCGCTGCATCCAACATATTATAAAAACTCTGTGCTTCAAGATTTTGTTCTTCCCCTCTATTTGTTCCCTCCTCAAAAGCAGAAATATTATCTCTGAATGCATCGTTCACCATCTGAATTGAACCAATTACATTTTCGCCATCAACTCTCGATTCCACACCCGCACCCCCATCAAAACATTCAGTAGAACTTCGGACATTAACCATACTTCCATTACAGGGAAAGAAATGCCAAGACATGCTCCGTTAAGTTTCGGGTCCAGTACTGGTGGAGGATTATCTACTAGGAAAATTGTTCCTTTTACTATTGGGACGTCTTCCAAAGAACCCAGTTCAATAGTAGATGTCAAGAGGCTTCCTCGAAGACTTTTGGCAACTCGTAGATACATATTGATGGCATAATCAACTCTTCATTAAAGATGGAGATGTAATTTCTTATCTCTCGTACTGAAGTTTTTGAAGGGTCTCCAAATTAAAAACTCTTCATTTGGGTCTCTTATCAACGTTCATGTTATAAGGTGCAAGTTGTCTGGTAAACCCGTCTACAACCTTTTGTGTAGGTGTTTTGTGACAAAGAAGCATAACGAGATGTGGTTTGTTTTTGGCAGACGTCCCATGCGATTTTCACTCAGAGAGTTTGCTATCGTAACAAGTCTCTCATACAATATACAAAGAACTTGATCGGATGCAGAACTTGATCTCATGCAGTCGACAAGGTAATTATTGGCACACACTTTTTGGTGAAAATAGTGGGGGTTAAAGAGATTATAGAATGGTTGAAAGTGGACAAACATTTACCCGATACCAAAACGATGCCTATAAAAAAGGCTCTTAGGTTTGCTATGCTTGTTATTGTCGGCAAGATTTCTAAATCTCCCCCGCTAAATGCATTTAATGCTGTTGTAGACATTGTCTAAGACTTAGAAATGTTTGAGAAATATCATTGGGGAAGGGAAAGTTTCGAGGACACTATAGGAATGGTGAAGGTCGGAGGCAATGTTAGTGATGAGCATGCCTTGCTAGATATATTCCTGAAGTCTCAGCTAACATTCCATGTGTTCCCCATTGCTTTTCAGTTGTGGTTCGTTACAGTTTTCCCAAGTTTAGCAACAATTAGGGAATGAGACTAAGCTGATTTTTGACATTCCATTCACTAAATTAGACCCTCATATATGCTTTCATAATGATAACAACATGAAGGTGGGAAACTTTTATATATCTTCTAAAGATGTCTGTCAAACTACTTTTGCTTAATATATGACCGATCTTACCTGGACACGTTCTTGATGATGTCAGTTTCGACGATGAAGTGGGCGACGAGTCTGTCTCACATGTTCTTAGCTTAACTGATAACCAGGCTGAATTCACCCAAAAAATGTGGTAGGCTGGACATGGAAAACTTCCGAGCCATAGAGCTAAATACAAAGAACTGAAACAAAAAAAAAACAACTAGGAAAGCTAACCCTAGAGGTGCCAATAACAGACAACTAAAAAGGGCAACCAGGAAAGCAGGACATCCGAGTAAGCACAAGCCAAAATATTAAAGCGACGGATAACCAAGAACATCTGTTTTCTTTCTACCCAAAGAAAAGGAACTTGGTGAAGAATTTTCGAATGCTTACGAACGGTGTTTCGCAGAAACTAGTGCAACATAAAGATACAGTTAAGTTCTTTACCCATTGTTCTTACCCATGCAAATTCCATTTTGCAAATTTTTATTCTCCCATTTTTTTAACGAGTTAAACAAGTTGTCACAACCAATACTTACATTACAGATACCCATATGGAAGATGTTAGCGATGTTGATTTAGCTGTATAAAAAATCTTCACGACATCTGCCCAACAACAAGCTGATCAAGCTAAGCACATGATAGGCACGAAGCCCACTCCTGTTTCAGCTAATGATAAGTACATATGTCTGCGCATGTTTTTAAATGAATTACACATACGTAATGTTACTCACATGACATATGACACATGACAACAATGATATTCGGTCACTGTCTCCTAATACTGCAAAGGAGAACTTGAACACTCGGACATGTAATGCACATGTTAACGATATAATCCAGACGTCCGCGAAGGTATTTTAAACACCACAATACATATGTTTTTGTCCTATCCAGACATATGATATATGAGACAGGACACCAATCAAATTCGAACAATCTCTCCTAATTCTGTCATTGTTAACATGAAAAATTGCGACATACAATGCACATGGCAATGAACCTATACAAACGTCTTTACTGGTAACTACATAGACAACATTATGTTGTTCTCTATTATTTGAAACTAACCTCACACCACATGTCTATAGGTTAAGCTTGATCATGGCCCTAGCAATGAGAGTTTCAATGAAATTGCCAGTAAAGATGCTTCCATTTCTAAATACCTGCCTATGCCTGTTACTCATGACTCAAGCAAGAAATTACCCGCCAAGGACCACATCAAAAGCAAGGAGATTTTGGTTTCAAGTGCCGAACATACAAAGGATGAATCAGAATAATCTGAAGACGCATATGTCACAGACCAAGTAATAAAATACGATGATGTGTATAGTATTTGTTGTAAAAGACCTATACTAATTTGTTACGTTTTGACAGGCCAATGTAAAGGATCATTGATGAGATGCTGCAGGATCCACTGATGAGGAAAGAAAAGCGGATGTTGAGGGACGGGTGCACAGGACATCCAAACGTTCCAGGACTGCACCTACTCGTTATGGTCAAGATCAAAGTGCTACTTCTTCCAAAAAGCAAAAAAAGCAGTTAGCAGCAACCATTCAACAACAAAATTGTCCAAGCTTGGTTCTAATCTAGCAAAAACAGCAAAATTCTTATCCACACCGAAAACATCAGTAAGAAGTAGGTTTTTGTCCTGATATCCACTGCCAGACTATTTCTTTTTTTTCCAGATTAGCTAATATTAATTATGTCCCAAGATGCTCGTTGTTGATGGTCATGAGGTTATGAAAACTTTAATCAAAGACATATACACACCCCTAAAGTGGATTGACACACCCGATAAATCATTCATTCTACTTACTCTTCATGAATTTATAATTGTACTTACTTTATATGTTGTTTCCTATTTCCTTTTTTGGCATGTCGATGCTCTACTAAGCCTTGTTTGGAGGAAGAATGGTACCCAATTCCTGGAAAATTGAGTTGCCATCTTAGACTCATTGTTTCTCAAGGTTCTCATTCTAGACTGGAAAACAATCAAGAATAGGAAACAAGCTGCCAAGTCAGACTGGAACAAACTTATCCAACAGTACATGCTTGGGACAGTTCAAAACAGAGGAACTAACTTGAACTAATATGTCAAAGTTGATTATGTCTACTTTGTTATGAACTGAGGAAATAGTCATTGAGTGGCAATACTGATCCATTTGCAAGAGAATGTTATTGAAATATTGGATCCCCTCATCAACCTTAATGCCTCCTGAAAGATGCTGAACTTGATGACGCTTGTTGTTGAATCCTTTCCCGTAGCAATTCATGACATGCTTTCGGACATCCTACGAATTAAACTCCCTGCAGACATATGCTTTTGTGTTTCTAGTCCTACTGAAGTCTCTCAAAAAAGGAACGGACTAGTGATTGTGGCCCGCTTTCTGTAATGTTTGTTGAGCTTAATGCTTCTGCGCACATCACTAGGATTACGGCTGAGATGGTTGATAACCTTAGGATGGACTACGCCTTAGCTCTATTTAAGAGTCTGTTCAGCCTATCCAATTTTGAAGCTTTAGTAACTACTTTGCTTTTGTTGACTTAAAAATTCCTTGGTTTATTCTCTCTCTCTTATGCGATTATAAACACTAATTATTATTTCGGCTTTATTTGTTAAAACTTCCTAAAATGAAGATTTCCCGATATTTTTTATTCTATTATGTGCACTTCCATATTACATGTTAACTACATTTGCCCATAAAGGATATTCTTTTCATTCATTTTCTCTGTTTTACCCGAAAAAGTGGGATTTCGCCTTATAATCAAATAATCTAAAGTCAATAAATGGTATTTATGTCGTTGTTAGACATGCCTCTGCTTATTACTCTCATTATTGAATGAATAAATCGGTAATGTAAAATCACAGAGCATGTCTACGAGGACATGTCAGACATCCCTTGTAGATCAAGCGATGTGCCTTTTTCATAGCCTCAAACTTCATGGACATATTTCATGTCTTCGAAAGACATGGCTTATGCCATACATTACTAAATGAAATCTTTAAAATGATTCTTTCTATCTAGAAAAGACAAAATGATGTCCACTTGATTCAGAACTGCAATTTAGAAGCCAAAATTGTGGCAACTTTCACTTCTTTTTTGCTTTCGTATATTAAATTAAGCAAACATAACATATTACTAATCCAGTTAGTTCGTTTTAATATTATTATTATACTCATCCGTGTTGTCACATTTTTATATTATTTTCTTAAAATCAACTCTAATTTTTCCAGTTTCCATTTTAATATAACTGTTAAATCGTATTTAATTATTTAAAATCAAATTAAATCACATCTTTTATGGTCTCACATTTTTCCGGTACGACATAAAGCCATATAAGGGAAATCCTATAAACTGCATAATGTCAAACCTGTTTCTGTTCCACTTGATCGTTTCCTATTTTAGCTTTCCACCTGTCTAAATCATTTTGCAAATTTTAACTAAATTTATCAATTTTTGGTAATTATATTATATCTCACTTTTTGCTTGACATGACATAAAGCATGCCCCGGATATGATTTAAAGTAAAAGAAAACTTTTTAAGAGAACCACTACCCCAACCACAAACTGCATATTGTTACGTCCTTTACCCTTTTATTCTACCATTTTTTGTGTCTATCTCATTTAATTAGTGCATGTTTCTTTAACACTTCTCATCGTTTGAACGTTTTCTTAAATATACTGCTTGGAAATGGAAATCCAATTTCATTTTTTTCTGAAGAGCTCCACCTGTGTATGATGCACCTTGGACATTTAGACATTTGTCAACAAAGATGTCCTTTTTGACATAAACCTTATACATTGCCATACAACGTTTCGCTTTTTGTTGAAATCCTGACGCGCCAATATCACGTTGGCATGCTTTAATTTCAAAAATCTCCTCTTAGTTTTAACTACGTTAACACGCTAAGCTCCAGAGACGTCTCAGCAAAGATGTCGTTGTGGACATGAACCTAATAGATTGCGAGCCAACTTAGGTGCATCCATCATAAACATAGATAAACACTTAATATTGTTTTACATCAAAGTAACTGATAACACAACCACAACTAGTACTAAATCTAGCAGAATACATAACACGAACACAATAACGATTCCCAAGGTGTTATTCGGTGTAGTCCATTTCCTATAAACATGAACTCTTTTTAAGGCTACAATATAGATTGGAAATCTTTTCTACCATGTTTTTCCTTATAGTTTTTTACCTCATATTCCATACAAGTGAACCAAGTTCCCCCAGTCACTCTAGTTGTTTCTCTCAATATCTTTTTCTTACTTGTCATCCTTTGAACGTTTTCTTAAGCACATCGTCCACTATATATGACCTCATACTTACAAATAGGCATGCTAGTACTTCATATATGTGAATGCCTCCAAACTCCATAGCGTGTCTATTTATCTTTCATTGTGGCACCCAACTTTCTATATGATTTTCGTATTTTTGAATATTTGAATTTCAAATTTTTGATAATCAAAATCTTCCTCTTAATCTTATATTGCGTCAACATTGTAGCCACAGAGATGTGTCAAGAAAGATGTCCACCAAGAACATGTTTCTAATAGATTGTCGTACAACTTATCAAGCAATGTGAGTATTCTATTACAAGTTGATCAAACTAAATAAAAACAGAACAACAACTACCACTAATAAAAGTGTAAAACATAAAAGGAAGATCTTCATGTATTTCAAGGTCTCAAGGAATTCTTTGAATTCGTCTTCAACTTCTACCACCAGAAACTTTAGAAACCAACATCCTCTTTCATATTCAAAGCCTATGTCCCTATTGCCTCTACTCGTGGAATCACATCTTCAACCTCCTCTAGAATTACCTCTTCAATCGACTTAAACAAATGCTCATGTAGAAGTTAATGTTAGCTTCATTATGAAATATACACAAACAGTCACGCTAATGGGGTTTATCATATACACCTTTTCATTGAATCGTAACTGAAAATAGTTGTTGTGGGTTAATGCTTATTTAAGATGCAAACCTCCTACTCACATGACCACACTCGCACTTTTTGGGAATCCCCCTAATTACTGACTGTTTGTTACTCACCCTTTCCCTTGATGTAGATGATGAAGATGATGAGGGCAACATTAACACCGAATTTTCATCAGTTGACGAAGGTGATGACTTTGACTTCGACTGTTGGACTACTGTATTTGTCAATTAAAAGAAGTATGTTGTAGTTTCCTTTATCTAATGTTCTTAGATCATATGTCCATATCTATTACATGTTCAACAACTACTACATTTCCTTTTTGGTTTGTATGGGTCACTTTGTTTACTAAATTAATGACATCTTTTAAATTAATGTTGTTGACCCACCATATGGATTTTATGTGTTGCAGGACAACTTATGTGACGCCTTTAGCCCAATGTCTTTGACTTTACGAAAAGAATTGGAAAGTTCTCGACTCCAACGCTTTTTAGTAAGACAAATGGCATATCTATGATTTGACGAACATGTAAGGATTTGTATTTTCCGGGGTCAGCTACACATCTATCATTCCATATATCGAGTCCGCTCTAATGTAAGCTTATCTACTTTATTACTACATACTTACAAAAAACATTTGCAATAAGTGCTTACTCTTATTCCAACTACGGAAGCATCTTCTTCAGGCCAACTCATTATATCTGCTTCCATCATTATTCTGGTTGGTAAACATTTATTATGCTACACTGTTTTTTCTTATACACAATATCTGACACTAACCGACTTTTCACTTGCCTTTTGAAGTGTTAGGTTTCATATTTGCCATGTTTGACTTTTCCATCATGGCAATCGCTAGTGATAGGCAATGGTTAGCAAAACAAGTTCTTCTATCAGAGATAAATGCCGTGCCTTGGGAAACGGCTAATGAAATCCCAGCCAAGATAAAAAAAAAGAGACATCCTTCAATCATGTGAAGAGTACAACTCTAATTTTTGGACAGATTTAATCAACAAGGAATACCCTCCAGAGTGGAATCCAACTAACCAACTATATGGAAGGCAAGGTGATTCCACATCCAAAACTAACCAACATTCCACCATAGGAGGGGTGCATGAATTAAACACTTTTGACATTGGCATTGTTGACTTCAATGATATCCCCAAAAGACGTACGGATCATGATACCGATGTAATACGAAATAACGGAGAACAATATCTTATTGGGGATGTCACACATGTCCTCAACAACATGTCTTGCTGCAGCAAAGAGGATTCTAATATGGATTTAAGGATGTCTGACGATTCCATTGTACCAGGTGGTCTTTCTAAAGACAAACGAGTTCAAAAATTTTGTCTATAAGTATTCTATTAAAATGCTTTTCTATTACAACATTCTTGTTATGTTGCTACTAGATCCGAATACAAAAAAAAATATCATGCTGAAATACTTTAACAATTCTTTTATTCTAGGTATGCTAATGAAAAGGTTGGCCCTATGGCTTACGAGATTCCTGACATTGTTTTCTCCCAACTAAATGTCCCAGGATCTTATTTTAAAGGTTGGTATGTTAGGGAGCTTGCTCTAGCCAAGGCTTGAGGTAATAAGGCAGAAAGTTGCACCTTACTGAAAAAATAGATGCACTTACTACGTTTGTCCAACCCATGTAACATAACTGCCTTGGAAACAACCTCATGAAATAATGGCGCTCTAGTTTTCAAATACTTTTTTATTTGGTGCTTGTATCAAAGGCTACCCATTCTTTAGGCAAGTCGTTGTCATCGATAAGACACATCAAAAAGGTAAATACAAAGGCTGTCTCATTGCTGCTAGTGGTCAAGATGGAAACATGCAAATTTTTCTTTGGCTTTTGGTGTTGTTGCTGAGGAAAAACAAGCCAGGCTGGACATGGTTTTTTACGCAGTTACAGACGCTTACACAATATACAGAATAGCTTGTGTTTGTCTCTGACATACATAATGCAATTAACTCTTCATTGTAGCTCGTATACCCTCTCGCTTCTCATTGTGCTTGCGTTGTGAATTTGTTAAGGAACGTGAATCACATATTATAACCCCAAGGCCTGCAGCTATTATGTCCAAAGTTGCACGCTCATTCACCTTAGGGGGGCCTTCAAAAATTGGATTGACAAAATTATTCTGCGGAGCCCTAGTTGCTCTAAATATCTTGAAGACATCAGCAATAAACATTGGGCTCTTGCTCATTCTCGGGGAAAAGGTACAACGTCATATGCATCAATATTGTTGAGTCTTTTAATGTTGCAATTGGCAAGGCTATATCCTTCCCAATTTTTATATGGTATAGTTCATTAGGAAAATGGTGATGTGTTGGTTCTTGCTAAGAAGAGCAAATCAAAGGTCCACATTTTCAGTTTACACACCTGAGATTGAAAAAAACTTTCTCACCCAGTTGTGTAAGGCAACCACATGTGTTGTTTTGTCATCATCATCTTTAATTTTTCAAGTTATCGACCTGGAAAGTTATGTCTTTGAAGTTGACAACAAGAAGGAAAAAGGTTCATGTAAAACGTATGACTTCCTCCAAGTTCCATGTTCTCACGTTTCAGTTGTTGCATATGTTAATGATATTGATGTCTACACCTTGGCCGTTGAGTATAACAAACTTGAAACCTAGATAAGTCTCTACTCCGACATAATTCATCGAGTCCCAGATGACAGTGGCTGTGATTTGCCCGACTCTGTTAAGCAAGTGACTGTCCAACCACCAAAAACAAAGAGGCCTTCGGGGAGAGCGCACAAAATTTGAATCCAGTCCAGAAGCGAAAGCATTCTATGTTTCCACATATATTACACGCATTCCTAATTTAATTCAATCCTTATACTTCATTCTTATATTCTCTTTCCCTTGCAGTCACACATCAAAAATGTGGTAGATGTCAGGGATTTGGGTTTAATAGAACCACATGTAAAAATCTTAATTAGGCACCGAAATATGCCATCTTTTTCTTGTTGTCTTTCATCTAGCAACACTGCCATTTTGCAACCTATGCTACTATGTCCCGCCTTATTAATTGTACTTACGCACTTTCTGTTTAATTCAATGTGGTACTATTGTATACTTACGATCTTCATTTTTTGTACAAGACGTCTTACAAAACCTTGCCTCTAACGCGCCTACAATATCTATTTAAAGACGTCATTCAAACGTATTTCACACAGATGTGTTCATAAATATATTACACAAATTTCATGCCACATATTTCTTGTCATGATAAATTACACAAATGTCGTAGAGCATAACAAAAAGCTTAATCGCTCTCCACCAAACAAAGCAATCCAAACAAAGTGCACGCATTGATCTCGGGACTAAACTGTCAGATGTATGAGACGATAGATTTTCAGGAAAAAGCGGGCAGTAACACATTCTAAAAGAATCATATGGGTTATTTGGGAAAAATATAAGAATTCAAGATAAGAAGAATATCTTAAAGAATTGGGGACCAGTTGACTAGAGTAATACAAGACTGAAGATGTTTGTCATGTACTTCCTATGCCATGTCATTCTCTCGCCGACAAAGGGCGGAACAGATGCAACAAAGATCGATAGATTCCTATTGAGAGTAGTGGATGATCTCGATTTTTGATACAAGTTTCCTTGGGGCAGAAAGACATTCGAGCATATGCTTCTCCAGACTGAGCACAAAATGAAGCATTTCAAAGGTACGGTCTCGGGTACAGGTTGGGTCATCCCTGGTTTCGTACTTCCTTTTGAGGTTAGTTTACATTTTGTACTTTCACTTATTAGTTATTGTGTGGTGTTTCTTACAATTCCTCCTATGTTTGTGGTTATAGTTATTGGCTTTTGAGTCAATTTTGACTTTGTACAGTAATAGCCGAAAGGTATTTCCAAACGCAGACCCATCTTGTCCTTGGATGCCATGTTCCAGCAACCGAACATGAGAGGATATTATTTTCCCGCAATCAAGAAATTCCTTGATAAAACTACGGTAGTTATACTAGTTTATATTGTATAACGATAGTTAATTATTAATAATTTGTATAATTACAGTTAGTCATTGATTTGGTTATTTTGCAGGAGATTGCCAGTACCCTCTCCACGTACAGATGAAGAACGTAGTATGCTGGCTGAAATTACAGAAGAAGAGGATGAGGGTACACATGATTTTGAGGTTGATAGTTGGAGGCAATGTATTTGCGCAAGGAAAGAAATTATGTTTGAAGAGATGCACAACCAAGATGTGGAAGCACGATTATGTACTCGGGTGGGTGTTGAAATGACTGGCAACAAAGGCTTACCTCCGCCTTCTGCTCTGAGTCAAGGCCCACCACCACCTTTTACTCTGAGTCAAGCTGAGTGGATTGATATGCTTAAGGAAATAACAGAAGAGGTGGATAGTTTGAAGAAAAGAGTGACAATTCTGGAATAGGTAAGACATGTATAACTAGTATAACATGTTATAACTAGTATAACTTTTATAACTGTTCAACTATAGGGTATTGGGGTTTGTGCTAGTGATGGTGATGTTGCTGCATGTGATGCTGCTGGTGTTGATGTTGAATTTGTTGATGTTGCACCCGTTGATGCTTCACCCGTTGATGCTGCACCCGTTGATGGTGCTTCACCCGTTGATAGTGATGCACCCGTTAATGATGTTGGAGCTCGTGTCGGTGTTAGCAAGGTATAACATGTATAACTCGTATAAAAAGTGTATTTGTTATAACTAGTATAACTTGTATAATTGTTCAACTATAGGCTGATGGAACTCGTGTCAGTGTTAGCAAAGTATACATGCGAACAAGTAAGCGTACAACGGATTGTGACCTAAGTCTGGTAGTGACTAGGGCAAAGGAGAAAAAGATGTGAAGAATTTGATAGTGTATCTAAGTTAAATACTCATTTATCATCTCATTTGTTTTTAAGTAATTTAAGGTTATGTTTATATGTTTCAAACATGTAAAGTGTTGAAAGTTATGTTTATATGTTTCAAACATCTTTAAGTGTCTAAAATTACTCGAAATATTATTATACTTAAGTACTCATATTAACATCACTCGAAATATTTGACGATCTTACAAAGGACCGAAATATTTTTTGACCCTCTCCATAATCTTAACAACCACCGCCCTTTGCTCCCCCATCTCCTTCTTCAGCATCGCCACCTCCGCCTTGTACATCGCTATCTTATTATCCATCTCCTCGATACTATATTTCAGGTTCTCACACTCTCCTTGTATAGCTAAATCCCAACTTGTTTTCTTGTGGAGGTCATCGTTCTATGGGTGGAAACAACATCAGTTAGACTAAAGAAATAATACTAGTTACATTAGATGTACTAGTTAAAAAACATCAGTTAGAGTAAAGAAATAATACTAGTTACAATAGATATACTAGTTAAAAAACATCAGTTAGAGTAACGAAGTAATACTAGATATACTAGTTAAACTCGACATCATTTTAGATATACAAGTTAGACTAAACAACATCGTTTGTACCTTATAAACTCAACACTTGAAATAAATCTTGTTTCGGGCATGTTAATTTGTTTTTTCCACGATGATAGCTTCATCACATGGACATTTCTGAGGAGTTCCCCCTTCACTATCTTGGACGTATTCAATTCGCCTAAACATTTCACGGGTTTCTTCCTCGAAGTGGTTGGTGTCGTCCTCCTCGGCCCAAGACACCATGTAAGACCTAATAGAAAATCATAAACAAAATTGATTAATTCAAAATCAAAGCTCAACATTTTTTTTCTACAAACCCTAACTAAAGAGAAGAAGTCGAGAGAGGAGAACTTACTGTGAGAGAAGAAGTCGAGAGAGGAGAGGATAAACAAGAGATGAGAGAAGATTTCGAGAGAGGAGAGGATAAACAAGAGATAAGAGAAGATTTCAAGAGAGGAGATGAGAGAAAAAATTGTTGAGAGAGGAAAGAAGAGAGGATGTCGCGAGAGAGGCAAGAGTGACGAGGAGAGAGAAATATCTTTCTTTTTATGTTTATATACCAACAAAATTAGGTTTGCACATGTCTCAATGAAAATTTTTGTTGTTGGCGCCTAATAAAAATTATCACGTTTTCTATTTTTATGACATAGTTTAGTACTAGTTACCTGTTTTACAAAATTACAATAAGTTATACTTTTGATGATTTTCCATTAAATTTAGTATTACATATCTTTATAACTTTATTTTTTTAGGTTTAGAATGGATTATAATAGGTTACCTAATGATTCTAAGTGTTTTATGTATTTAAATTCTAGAATCAATATATATTTGTAGCTTTAAACTCTAACATGATTATAAAGTCACACTAAAACTATAAGGAATATGGTGGAGTAATGTAATTAAGTCTAAAAATGTTATTTTAATTTTATTTTTAAACAATATATACAATCATTCATCACTATATACACAAAATATAACCATCATAATGTTAACTTATAAGAATTGAGTTTCATTGTAGATTATTTGACTTATAAATACTTCATTCTTGTATTATTTTGTAAGAAACAATATTACAAAAAAATATTATCATAGACTCATTATTAAAATAACAAAATATTCATATAATTTAAAACGCCACAAGGCCGAAGTAGGCAACAAAATGTAAAACCCCAATTTGTTTATTTCAAAAAAAATATTGAAACATGTCCATATGCTCCTGGGAAACATCTCCAGTTTTACGAGTTTTACAAGATTTACAGATATTATTTTCCAGAAACGTCCATAAGGCTCCTAGGAAACATCTCTAGTTTTACGAGTTTCACAAGATTTACAGATACTGATTTTAAGGCTTTTAGAAACTATTTCCAATTTTGCGAGTTTCACAACATTTATTGATACTCATTTTCCAGAGAGAGACATAATGCTCTTAGGAAATATCTCCAATTTTACGAGTTTCACAAGATTTACAGATACTCAGCAAATCATTAATTGACATCATCTTCTGCTAGATATCTGAAAATATTGGCGATTGGAACATTTGTCTCGGCCTCCTTACGTTTGATGATTTTGGACGTGTTTCTCGTGCCGATGATATCTTTTTCACTTTTCTTCATCCTGTTTTAATAATCCGGTCATGCAGTTTGATTTCTTTGGCTTTGATGTAATTCGGAATATCACATTGCAACATCTCAGGCACCCACAACTCAGACCAATAATATTAAGAACAAAGATCATGCAATGGGATATTAAGAAGTCGAGGTTTGATCGTATGGTAATGAATGAATGCAGCTAATGCATGGAGACATAGATACTTTTCGATGTTGAACACTCTATAGCTGCAACTCTTTGATTCCAAGCAAACAAAATAAGTCTTCCCATCACTACCAACGACATCGAATTCAAAGGTATTTAGTGCAATCACAATCAACCTCTCGGCAACATCCCATGAATCATGCATTATGTTCTCCACATATGGCACCAATTTGTTTTCGATCATACCTTTCTTTGTTTCCATCTGACGATCACTAAACCACTTGAAAAATGTTTTGATGATTGTATCAATAATGGGAATTAGGGAGAACTTCCTTGCTTCATTAAATACATTGTTGATTGTGTCGATATTATACTTTTCTCCTGGAAAAGCACACCTAGCCCATTTTTCCTTCAGAGTACTCTCCTCCAAATATCTAGCTGGAGACGAGAATTTTCTCACGAATAAACTATATTTACGGTTAAAACCGGCAACTATGTAATGCCTACTACACTACATGAATTTCCAACCAACTATAGCTTTGTTGGTATTAGAAGCATGAGCTCTCACAAATTGTGACATATGACATATGCAGTACTCGTGATAGGCTTCTGGATACACATTAACTATGGCGCTGATGAGCCTTGCATTCCGATCACTTACAAATACCAATTCGAAAGAATCTGGTATTATTATCTTCAAAGTATGGAAAAACCATGTCCAACTAGCATCGTTTTCTCCTGCAAGTACACCATATGCAATTGGATAATGGTGCCAATTAGGATCTTGAGCTATGTCAAAAATTAATACACCACCATATCCGTTTTTGAGGAATGTTGCATCTACAATAATCACTTTTCTCATCCCCCTAAACTCCTCAATGCTAACTCCCAAAGCTATGAAAATGTACTTGAACTTCCCATTCTCATCTACTTGCACCCGTGTTACTGTACCCATATTTACCTTCCATAACTTGTACAAATAGGAATGTATCATCTTGTAGCTTTCTTCCGAGTGCCACCCAGCCTATCAATAGCAAGTTTTCTCCATCTCCTCGCGGTGGAGTACGATATACTCACGCCAAGTTTTGTCTTCACAAGACCCATGTAACTTTAAGAGTAGGAGTGTTCATTTGTCCAGAAAAATCCTCTTGCAAAAGACTTGCAACTATCTATGGCGTGCATTGCCTCTTCATGCCACTACTCTCGCTCTAACTAGCCCAAGAGCATGTATGCATCTTTGTGTACTTTATAATCCTAAAAAAATCCATATTTCTAATCTTTGATGCTCGTACACCCCATTTGCAACCTTCTTTCTTACATACAATCCACAACTGACAAGGTTTAGATCTTTTAATAGAAAAATAAAAGTTGTTGATAAATGATCCTCTATCCACAACTTCTTGATGCAAACTCAAACCCAAACCGTCTTCTCATTCCTCTGCAAACTGACTACTCCCTACAACGGGTGGATGTTCTACATAGACATCACTAATATCCGATCTCTCGAAACTAATATCCACACTTTCATCTTGTGGTTCGATTTCATTATCTCTAAATGTTGGAGAATATATTGTAATAGCAGTTGCTACTCCTTCACCATCATTACAACCAACAGAGTTTTGAACTGCTATCGACACTTGTCTCGACATTCTTTCCTCAGGTTCTTCCGATATAGTTATGACATCCACGAGCAATGTTGTCGTACTACAATTACATTCATCAATGTAGGCTAGATAACCACACACATCCACATCATCACATATAGTCACTTCAACCTCATCTCTGATCGTAGGTCTGTAAAAATGCAATTGCAATCTAACCTTATTTTCATTTAAACCAAGGCTCTCATATAGACAATCTTCTATCACCGACAAAGTGATATCCTCTACTGCGTGCTTCATCAATATACAACTAACACGGTCGTTGCATTTAAACTATATCACGACTTTGGCATTCATAATAACATGCTAAAACAAACAGAAACCTTGATTTAGTTTTGTATAACTTATGTAATTTTACTAGTATAATGCAATACATTTCACCCAACTGTTACCAATTTCAAGTCTTATTTGAGGCAGATTCTACCAAATAACCAAAGCAAAATCATCAATCATGCAATTAACCTTATTCAGCCCAATGTAGAGATGTAAATCAAAAATGTATAAAGGATTATGTTCTGTATAACTGGTTCATAAACATAAAACTTATTGAGTTTTACTAGTTTAAATATCGTGAAAATCAACTTATATCAACTCAGATTCGATCGTTTAGGCAGTGCTAACTCTATAATGCACTATGTTTCAATCTATACATTCCAATTGTTATCAAATTCAAGTCTTATTCGAGCCAAACTCTACCAAATAATCAAAGCAAAATTATCAATTACGCAATTAACCTTCTTAAGTCCAATGCAGAGATGCAAATCAAGAACATATAACTGATTCAGTTCTGTATAACTGGTTCAAAAATGTAAAACTTATTGAGTTTTACTAGTGTAACTATCGCAAAAATCAACTCATACCAACTCAGAATTGATCGTTTAGGCAGTTCTAAATCTATAATGCATATGTTTTCAGCCTATACATTCTTACCAATTTCAAGTCTTATTCGAGCCAGAATCTACCAAATAACCAAAGCAAAATTATCAATTTCAAGCTTAAAATTGATTTTGCAATTAATCTTCTTACGCCCAAAGCGTAGATGAAAATCAAGAATGAAGCTGTGGAGAATAACAAACGACAGTAGTGACAGGACATGCGGTGGCGGTGCACGTCGAAAACACTTTCAAAGACCGACATCATTGCATGTCAGAAGATACTGACAGCGTTGCCAGAGGAAAAACAAAGAGAACTAAAGAGGAAACATGGATGAGAGAAGAATGAATTTATGTTTAAAAATAAAATTAATTAAACAAATAAATAAAAAAAGATATTTTTAATATATCAAATTTCATTAATAGGTTAGTATATTTATAACGTGAAATTATAATTTTGGAAACTTTGCCCGAAAAAAAGAAAGAGAAGTGTAAGATTGTGTTTCCATCATCGTTTTCTTCCCTTTGGTTAAACTCACTCTGTCATGTGATTCTACTGTTTTGCTACTTAACTCTTTTTCATTCTTTTTCCTAGAAATGGTTGATGACGAAAGGCAATCTATTTTATTTCTTTGATTTTATGTGTGCCATTTGAGTGAAAACCCAGTTGAGTATTTGGTGAAAAAATCAAGGGATTTGCTTGATTTTTTCTTTTTTAATGTTCTTCATTTGCTTTTGAAGATCTTCTCTTTACCTCTTTGTCTTTTTGCTCATGACATCGGTTACTTGCTTGAAGAAATTGAGTTTCTTTCTCGTTCTAATCTTCTATATAAAGAGAATTTGAGATCTCGATTTCTAATCTACTCGTTTTTAGATATATATTCAATTTGCAAGAAAGCATTTCGTCCTCCCAGTTTGATCCAAATCGAATACTGGGTGTCACTGAAAACTTGGGATTTGGATTCTTTTAAGTGAAAAAACAGAGTTAACCCCGAGAGAGGAAGAAAGAAAGTTGAGATTTTTCTCACTCCTAAAAACTTGAGTATGCCTTCTTCTGAGCAGTGTTTTATGTTGCTGCTTCTCCAAATCCAGACCCAATGAAGAATTGTGGGTTGGTAAGGGTTCTAGAATCTTCTAGACTATTCTCTCGTTGTTAGAATCAGAGAGTAAACAAAGGTAGGAGGAAGCAGACACCAACCTGGAGCTCTTCTTCGTAGTGAACCGACGAAGAAGAACTGGTGTTGTGTCTTCAAGCTTAGTAGCAAGTCCTGTAGGAGAATACACCTTACATCTGAAGAAAAGATTTACTGTGTTGTGTTGAAACAAGCTTCCTTGGTGAACAAACAGCTTAGGTCTTCCTCCTTCTCCTGATGTTGATGTAAAGAAACCACAAGATATTATTCTTCCAGGGAGATGACTCTGTTGGGTGAGGCTTAATGATCGATGTGGCGAAGTTTGCGCTGAATATGCCAAAACGGTTTATCTCGGTTAGGATCTTCTCTTTGTTTCTTGTTTTCTCTCTTCTTTGGCTTTGATGTTAGTTTTCTGAGATGTAATTACTTCTGTTGCAGGAACTTTGCTTATGACACCAGAAAGGTGGAAGGCAATTTGGCTATCTACGGAGTTCCTGCAAAGAATATATGGTTGAAGGACTACTTTACAATATTTGCATTGTTATCATTGAGTTAAGTTGTAGGATAAAGTGATTGTATCTCGGTTCTCGACACTTCTCTTCTCAGTTCTTCTCTTCTCGTCTCTCTTCTCGTCTATTCTCTCGACGCTTCTCTTCTCTTCTCGTTGCCTTCAACTTCCTTCTCTTTTTGCCTTGACTATTTTCTTCTCGTCTCTCTTTACGCATTCAGTCTCTCTTCTCCCTTCTGATTTGGTTGTCACAGCTCAAGGTATATCTCTCCTTTGAACCCTAATTCAATTCGGTTTTGTTAATTCCTTATTCGGGTTTTATATTTATAGCGTTTTCTCAAACCATCCTAATGTCCTTTTAGTCAATTTACCACAAACATGTCATTTTTAGTCATACTTACATATTACATCGAGCTAAGTTATACAAATGTACAAAAAAACATAAATTCATCTAAACGGATCATCCAGATGTAATTTTCGGATGAGGAAAAGAACATCTTCAAAAGCATCATTCAGACGCATCATCCAAACTAATCATCTAGATTGAGTATTTGGATGAACAAAAAAACATGCCCTAGTATCCAAGGGATCCGAATTTAGAAAAAAGGTTATATATTAATAGTTGTTTTCTTTATGTTCGTTTGGTTTCAGTTTGATGGTTTACTCTCTTCTTTTTATGCAGTTTGGTGTAGATGAACAGATGAAGTCGTAGATGAGCCTAATGCTTCACATATAACTCCCATGGCGTTAGATACATGGGAAGTATGGTTAGAAGATTTTTTATGTCCTTTCAATATGCTTGATGCTGCTCTAGCTGATATAGTTGCTAGATATCCCGTTGATATTCAGGTTAGCTTCACTCTGTCTTACCTAGCTTCCCCATTCATTTCATAGGTCAAATAGCATTCAATACATTTATAAAACTTTGAGTTAATGTTTCTTTGTATTTCAGCCATTTAGAGACATGATTAAAGGGATGAGAATGGTCTTGAGGAAATCAAGATACAAGAACTTTGATGACCTTTACCTTTACTGCTACTACGTCGCAGGAACTGTGGGTTTGATGAGTGATCCAATTATGGGAATCGATGCTAAGTCAAAAGCAACAACCGAAAGTGTTTACAACGCTGCACTTGCCCTCGGCATAGCCAATCAGCTCACTAACATACTAAGAGATGTTGAAGAAGAGTGAGTCTTATCTTATCTTCAACTCTTAAGCTTTGTTTTCTTGATTTCACATATGGTTTCTAGACTTCATATATTTCTCTAAAACCGACTTCTTGATTTACACATCTCTCTAAACTGGTTTTGCTCTCTCTATCAGTGTGAGAAGAGGAAGGGTTTATCTGCCTCAGGATGAATTGGCTCAGGCTGGTCTCTCAGATGAAGACATATTTTCCGGAAAAGTCACTGATAAAAGGAGAAACTTCCTGAAAATGCAGCGTAAACGAGCTACAATATTCTTCGATGAAGCTGAGAAAGGCGTCACTGAGCTCAGCGCAGCTAGCAGATGGCCGGTAAGAATCTGTGAAACACTCTTCAGTCATAGGCTTGTTTTGAACTACATTTCGTTTTTGCCCCCAAAACATTTTTGAGTGATTCTAACCCCGAAAGTAAACCATGGCTTGCTTTCAGGTATGGGCATCTCTGCTATTGTACAGGAGAATGTTGGACAAAATTGAAGCGAATAATTACAACACTTCCACGAAGAGGGCTTATGTGGGAAAAGCCAAGAAAATAGCTGCATTGCCATTAGCTTATGCTAAATCAATACTAAAGACTTCAAGTTCAAGATTATCTTCTCCTTCATCGACATGAATGGCAAACGGAACAACCTATGAGCACATTTTTGTGATTAAAGAAAAAGATAATAAATAGGGTCGAACTTATGGTCTTAACTAAAATATTGTTATATATACATATTAATCTGGGAAACAAATTCTTTTAGTGTTACATTATTATTCTCTTCTATTATTTTTTGCTATCTTTAGCTTAATGAGGAGATCGAAAAATTTGATTTAAGAAAAAAAGTTTTGTGATACATGATACAAAAAAATCTTTTTCTTTAAATAGTTTAATCGATAATATCCGATTCATAACTCTAGATTTCCTGGATTTTATTATACAAAACCATGTGGCTCTATGAAATTAATCTCTAAATGACAGTTTGACCACTTCAATAAATACTTTCTCACTTGTTAAAACTTGTTATATGGAGAAAACGGTAAAAGACTTGTGAGGTTTGTTAAACATAAGAAAATTCATGGAACGAAAACATACTATTTTTCCATGTCAATTTATAAACAAACAATTTATTTGAACATATTTTAAGTACAATCCGTACAACTATGTAAGAAGCAAAATTGACATATATTTGGCTCTTCAAGAGTAAATTGATTTAGTTATTAAAATGTACAAAAGCTAAACAAACACACAGAAACACGAAATATTAAAGCTTATATGGTTCCAATGATCATAAAGTCGAGGTGATTAATTATTTTGAGCAACCATCTCCATAAGTTTCTTCCAAGCCGGTCTAGCCGAAATGTCCACCCACCACCGGTTCAAATTCTTCCGAATCTCAATAACCCGGTTTATTTCCGATATATTCATCAAGTACCCCATAGCCGGCATGTGCGTTAGATCAGCCATAGTGAATTCCTCACCGGCAAAAAACCGGTTCGAAGCAAGCCGGTTTTCGTATATGTCCAAGACCACCTCGAGCTTCTTTTTGAGCTCTTCCACCAAAACAAGGTCAGACTTTTCGCCTAACCTAGGCTTGATCAATAGGTTTATCACAATGGGTTGGACCAGAACATTGAAATAGTGAGTCTCCACATCGGCCCACTGGTCCACGATGGCTCGGTGCTCTAAAGACTTGCCCAAAAGGTTAGTTCCTTGGTCTGAGTACTTTGTCGCATAGTATCTCGCAATGGCTCGTGATTCTTCCAAAGACAAACGCCAAATGTCAAAACACAAAATATATAAATGATAGACAAAACAGGTTGTTACAATCACATACCAAAAAGCTTGAAATCTTCATCTTCTATGGCAGGAACTTGACCAAATGGCTACCAAAAAAAACGAGAATTGTATTAGATACAATCACATGATTTTGTTAATTTTATATTTCAGTACACAAATGTATACCTGTCGAAGAAGATGATCTGGTTTTTTCTGCTCGAGAGTATCAAGATTGATATGAATAATCTCAAATTGAATATCTTTCTCGAGAAAACAAAGCAGGACTCTTTGTGGACAAGCTGCAGTCACTTGGGCATATAGTTTTACAACCATTCTATAATTTTAGTAATAAGATAGAATAGATTGTGTATCAAAACTTGTTTAGAAATGAGAAGAAGTGTTAGTAGATGTGTTGGCATTATATTGGACTCAAAGATTGTAATGTAAGAACTGGTTGTTGTGGGTGTTGGGTAGCGCATGTGGTAGTTGTTCCACTTGGGTGGATAGATGCCATTCATATTTCTCTACTAACTTTATTTTCAAAGTTCAATCACATTTATTCACTCGTTTTCGAACCATTTTCTATTACTATGTTATTTATCAATCTTATTCTTTCTTTCTTTCTCGGATTTCGGAAATAGTCTTGGATTTTTCGGTATTCGAGCTTGATCGAGTAGATCTTTCAAGTTTCAAATATTTCAAGTTTATTTATTTAGCATTCATTCAAATATTTTTTAAATGTCGGGTCATACTCGGATTATAAATTTTGTGTTTGCGTCTAGTTCAATTTCTATAAAATATTTTATTTCAGATCAAGCTCATGTATCTGAATCTTTTAATTAACATTTTTAAAAAATTCTTAAAAATTATTATTAATTAAAATTTTATAATTTTTTAGTTATTTTGATTCTATATTGATTAATACATTCAGATTTATAGTTATAATTCTAAATATATATGTAACTAAAAATATATAATAATAATTTTTAAATATACTATAATATTTTGGGTATCTATTTAGAATTTTGTTTTTATCTGATTGAATTATTGATATCTATAATTGTATGATCTAAAACCGGTTTGAGTATTTTGCTCATTTTCATTTTGGGTCAGCTTTTAATATTTTGGGCCGGGATTGAATTTGAGTTTGAATTTTGACTATTCTCAGTGCTCAAAAAGTTTGCATAGGTGGCCTTTTAGACGGGGCATAGGCGCTAAGCAAACCTAAACTGATTCGATTAGAAAAAGGCGGATAAATTAGGTATTTTTCTCGCCGTTCCAAAGCCTAGTGTAAGCCCAGTCTTTGATTTGTTGAATATGGGGTTGTTCGATTTTATGATTGCATGCGTAGTTCGATTTTGTCTGTGGATTTTCTACTAATTCCTTCGATAAAGATTGATATCAATTCCTTTGATATGATCAAAGTGGCTTTCTCCTCAGGTTTGTTACTTGTGGATTTTGTGTTTGTTACTTGTTCACCTAATCACTTCTTCTCGTTTTCTCCTTCAAATCCTCTCTTTTAAGAAGCTAGATGAGAAAAACATAATTAAGAAGCTAGATGAGAAAAACCTAGCTGTTTCTTCCAATTGAAACAGCTAGGTTCTCTTTACATAGGTCAACATTTATAAGTCAAGGTATCTCCAATAATCGTAAGCTTTTTCAAAGAACTGTAACATTTTTTTCCAACTTGGAACTCTTCATTTTTTGTTGCGAATACAGGAATAGCCTGTTTCAAATCAACTGAGCTTCAGTTCTCAATATCAAATAATGCTTGATTATGATGTCCTTTTGTCATTCGAATAATGTTCAACCAGAAGTAATTCAAAGAATAAATTTCGATGAATTGCAACATTTTTGTGTCTCTCTAATTCAAGCAGCAACAAATATTGGACTTCCTATAGCTATTACATTGCCTTTTCTGAGAAACCTATTTCACAGAGATACATACAAAGCTAATAAATTTTACAGATTTTTGAAATGATCATGGAGAGGACTGTTTGCAAAACTTTTTTCAGTGACTAGTTTGCTCTGAGGCTGTATAAATTCGTTGAGATAGCGATAATGCTAGTGGCAAGAGCAAGAACAAGCATTATTAGCTACAATATTTTCTCTTGAGGTTGATACACCATGTACATTCATGCCATTTCAAAAATCGTGGAATAAGGATTTCGCAGGAAACTTGTAGGATCGGATAAAGTATATTGTGAAGGAAACAAAGTTGATGTACCTCAATATGATGGCGGCTGGAAATATGAATGCTATGGAGACTGTGGTTGTTGATCCCAAGAACTGAAAGAAGAACCAAATGTCTGGTACCATGATCACAGACAAGAAACAGCATATCAGTAGAGCCACAGTGAGTCCTAAGAATCTTTTCGTGTCTTTTGAAAAGGATGGCTTCATGGGGAACAAGAGATCGTCAAGGTTTGCTCTCAATGAGAAGTTCATGAGAGGAAAGAAGAGCATGAGGTGAAGAGCATAGCTGAGTCTGACAATGTCATTGAGAAGAGCACCAATGGAAGAACCAGAGCTTGGTCAAAGTTCACTAAAATATCTGACATGGTTGCATCTCCAAAGAAAAGGCAACCAAAGAGTCCAGTAGCGAAGTAACGAAGTGGCTTTCTCCTGCTCTTTTTAACCTATACCGTCTGGTTTGTTCTTATCAGAGCTAGACGTTTAATAACTAGTGCATGTTTAGGATCTTGTTCTTTAGTGTATTAGTTATAAAATTTGGTTTGTATGAGCAGGGATTTCTCAATCTAGATGAAGTTCATATATTTGGGTATGCAAGGACTACGATTTGGATGATGACCTGAGAAGTAAGATCTGTGGGTTAGATCAACAGCCTTTTGGTTTTGTTATACGAAGTTGATTGTTAGCTCTTCTTCTAGTTCATATTTAATTTTTTTTTTATGCAGGTATCTTGCTGGAGAGTTGTTTGATGAATCACAGATCTATCGTATAGATCATTATCTTGGGAAGGAGCTGGTTCAAAACATGGTAACTGAAATGCACATAAATTTCAATTTCTTTTTTGGAGATTATTTTCAGGGAAGATTTTGGAACTGAAGGGCGTGGTGGATATTTTGATGAATATGGGTAATACTTACTTTAGTGTCTTCTTCATCTTCATATAGAATGTTAATCTGATCACACCAATGCATTTCTGATGGGTTCTCTCTCAATGCATTTTTGAAAGTTTGACCATGAGTTCTCTGTTTTTTCATTCTAATATATACCCTGGTGTGACTTGGCAGTAATATTTGGGGTTTATCTCGTGACAAGTCTGTCTCCATGTACACTTAGTGTGCTGCAATTCTTTGCATTTCTCACAAGTTACATCGAAGTTTTGGTTTGATGTTCTGTAATTCTTTCCTCACCTATTATTAATATGGCTGAAAAATATAGGTGCATTTGGGTGTGGTAAAAGCAGAGTTCAGGTCAGTGGCTCTTCACATCAGATTTCTAAAATAGTTAAAGCGTTAGGAGTTAATAGACGTTATTCACATATATATACTTTTCTTATTAACCTTTCAGCTTTTAATGCAATTAGGTTAATACTAATTCCAGAGGATTAAGTGTGTGTGTGTCAATGTTGCAAGGTAAAAGAACAAACTCTCCTATGAGATTTCCTCTCTTACGTTCAGGATCTTTAGTGAAACGTTCAAACTCCCCAAGGCAGCCAAGAATCCTGGTATGTTTAACACTACTTGTCTAATTATAGCTTCAAAATATAATATTATGCTTGCAAAGTGATAGATATGTTGAAAGAGTATGCAGCAAAGGCAGTAGTGAACACAGTTGATCATCTTGATTCTAGTGTTCTATCAAACCCAACCATCTTTCTTCTGTTTTATTTTCCTTTATTGTACAAAACTTACACTACAAGAGAACACAACTTTTACAACTCCAAAATTCGTCCCTAAAATGTTGTAAAGACCTTTTACAACGCATTAGGGACGCCACGTGGTTCGTCGTGTCTTGCACGTCGTAAGACACAAAACGTTGTAACATTTAACAACACAAAAATAACGTTGTTAAAACGTCGTAACCTAGTCATTGTAAACACGTCGTAACATAAAGTGGGGGTTGTAAATTCGATGGCAAACAAAACGTTGTTAGTTAGTTGTAAACTTTTACAACGTTTTAAAGTCAAAATGTGTTACAACGTATTAAAGTCGAAAACCTTACAACTAACTAAAGACGAAAATTTTACAACTATTTAATGACGAAATTGTTTACAACTACTTAAAGACGAATATTTTACATCGAATTACGGACTAAAATTTGTGATTTATTTTTATTAAAATGTGAAATTTAATTTTCTGTATTTAAATAAAAATATTAAATGAATAAATTAAAATTATAATATAAAACTAAAATATAAAATTAAAATGTTTTTACAAAATTTAATTACAAATTACAAAATATTTTTACAAAATTTAACGAAGTAATTCGTCGAACATGTCAAAGCTACGGTCGTCCTGATCTTCAACTACCCGCTTGTTCAAATCGACCTCGACATTCTCGGTAGGCCTAATCCCGAGGTTGCGACGTCTAAGCTCCAAAGCCGCAGATGCATGTGGATTTCCCGCGACCAAAATATCCATCATGGATTCCATGGCTGCGAATTTCTCATCTGTCGTTTACTTTAGCGAAGCAATTTCCGCACGAGATTCCTGCAACTGAGTACGGAGTAAGTTTTCGTCTATCCAGTTAGAAGTGACTCTCTGGACATCTTGGGCGGATCCTATGCCAATAATCCGTCCCTTTTTAGTTGGAGCGATCTACAAAAAAGATTTGTCAGGGAAAAAATATTATTTAAATTAAAGTATTTAATTTAATACCTGCTGATAAATTCCTTGATCTCCGGAGCACTCAATTGGACTGGAGTATCGTCGGTGGATTCCTGGGAAAGCTGCGTTTGACGCTCCTGAACCGCAGCTTCAACCTGGCTATGTAGCAGCTCACAACGTGGATCGACGAAGACGTCAGATTTCTTCTTATGGGTTGCGGCATACAGTTCTAGAAGCGTAGGAATCTGTCCAGTTCTTTCCGCCTAATAAAAAAATTTTAAATTAAATATTAATTTCTGTTAATAAATATTATAAATGAAAAAATTTATTTTAAAAAGTACTTATGATTTGTATTGCCACTCCGCCAAAAGGCATTTGGCCTGCAATGTACGGCATTGCGATTGGCAAACCGTCGGGGCCAATCGTCTTCCGGGAGGCGGAGCACTAAGCAGCTCTCCTCACAGCTACAGGGTCTACCCAGTAACTCTTCAGTCCATCCCAACAAGCGTTGGTCATGTATGTGGGTTTCCCGTTATCTCCCTTCACCTCCCACTCGGTTTTCCAGTTTGAGACTGTGTTAATAAGCCGTTTCATGGCTTTGCGGTTGAATTCATGTCGGACAGTCTCGTTGATAGAGACTTCCCAATTCCAACGTTGCTAGTAATTAACGTAATTAATTAATTTATTATTATATATTATAGTATGTTGAGTAAAAAAAATTAATGTTAAAAAAAAAATTACCGCAAAAATCTTGAACCACGTTATACGAATGTAATGTGGTTTTGATTTCCAATTTGGAGTCGCCTCCACGAAATAGCTTTTAATGCATTCCGTGATGCTTCGTCCCACTTTGCTATCTATACCGAACCTGAAATTGTTTTAATATATATTATTAGTTATTTAATTATAAATGTTTAAATTAAGTATGTAAAATAAGTACCAATAGGTTCCAGTAGGACGATCGATGTGTAGATGCGGCAAATTCTCGCGGTTTGGTGCCACGAGAATATCCTCAACCCGGTAATGCGCATAAGGTCCATCTGGCGGCACAAGAAGGTCTGGATGGACCACAACATTCGTCGGAGGGGGATCTACGGCCACTTCTGGTGCTGGGGAACTATGCGGTGGTGTATGACTCTGATGATGTGACTGCGTCTCTGGCACAGCCGAGGAAGTAGATGAGGATGCGGTGCCGTGCAACATGTCACTGCAATGGACACGGCGTGTATGCTTACGGGATGCCATAATTTGTACCTACAAAAGGATCTTCCATAAATTAGACATTGGATACACAAACTCTAAAGTTTAAATTCCGTATCTACTACATAATTTCTAAACAACCTACATTATTCTAAATTCTAAATTTGCAAAAAAAAAAATCGTAGAGAGAAGGGAGAGAGGATACCTTAGAGAGAGATTGTAGATAGGGGAATGATGGAATGATGTTGCAAAAATTTATGTTATATTTATAGGGAATACGTCGAGTTGTAAAAGAGTTGGGATTTCAGAAAACGTTGTAAAAGAGTTGTAAAATTAGGGTCGAATTTACAACGTATTCGATGTAAAGACGTTGGCAAATGTGGGTTCAATGTACTGTTACGGTACAATTCATTGAGACGTTATGGTGCATTCAAAGGCCTGTAACGATATAGAGCAAAACGTCGTCAAGACGTTGGCAGCTAGCAACGTCTTTACGACGTTCCTCGCTCCCGACTCCTTTACGACGTTCTTTAATAATTTATTATTGTATACGATTTATATATTATAAGATATATAATTTATATGTATATAATTTATATTATAAGATATACGATATATGTAAACCATATTACAAATGTGGGATACAAAAGATTCAAGTGCTCAAAACATCGTAAAGACGTTGGCAGCTAGCAACGTCTTTACGACGTTTTAAGCTCCCAACGTGTTTACGACGTTTTTAAGAATTTCATTTTTTCCTAAGTGTTTATACATCACATAAATCATATAACATACTAGATTGATTTTAGCGGAATGTTTAGCAGAATGTTAGATTGATAATTAAAACTTAGATTGATAATTTTTTGATTGATTTGTAAAACTTAGTTTGATTAAACTTTGATAGCTAAAAGATTAACATAATACATTGTTCTTACATTATAAACCGTAGAATCAATCAGATTCTTCACCGTTACTACCATTTCCACTACTTGGATATTTCTGCCCCATTCATAAAATCCTTTGTCACGATACCAGCAGCATCTCTATGAATATACATCCACTTCCGTTGCTCGAATATATCTCCACCGAAAGACATTTTTTGGGTTTTTCCACAAAACCGTTTTTTTCCCCTCTACCACGTTTTTTTTTGTTTTTTGATGTTGTGATTAATGAAGAGAGCCTTCCTCCTTATATAGGCAAAAAATTAACTATGATTTTAGAACTTCCCGCAAATTACGAGTAAATTACAACACTTGTACATAACCATAAATATCTAATTTGAAATTACGTACTTAAATAGTTGTAAACTACTTAGTCGTAAATGAGTTGTAAAATAGAGACATTTTAACACGAAATTTTTAATTTAACACCTTTACAACTCCAAGTTTAAATTTTATTTAAACCTTTTACGTAACAAGAAAAACGTGTTTACCTACTTTGACATTCAATGTTAATTCGATGTAAATTATAGAGGTCGTAAAAGAGTTGCAACTTAGGGACTAATTAACAACGAATTGTTTGAGCAATGGGAAAGCGTTGTTAAAGAGTCGTAAAATACTGACTTGTTTACAACGTAAATTTTCGTTGTACTTTTACAACTTATTTACGACGAAATTTCAAAACGCCGTAAGGGAGTTGCAAATATCTCCCTATTTTACGACGTTCCAAAAACGTTGTAAAAATGGTCCATAAACTAATG
>JAKUCM010007284.1:0-16851 GCA_023374145.1 Lepidium sativum | reverse complement strand
AAGAAGAAGCCCTTCGTACCAGATTTCAAGCTTGCCTTTGATCATTTCTGTATCCATGCTGGTGGAAGAGCTGTGATCGATGAACTAGAGAAGAGTTTAAAGCTTTCACCAAAACATGTTGAAGCATCTAGAATGACATTACGTAGATTTGGAAACACTTCATCAAGCTCTATATGGTATGAACTAGCTTATACAGAAGCTAAAGGAAGAATAAAGAAAGGGAACAGAGTTTGGCAGATTGCTTTTGGAAATGGGTTTAAGTGTAACAGTGCGGTTTGGGTGGCTCTTCGTGATATTAAACCCTCTGTTAACAATCCTTGGGAACAATGCATCCATAGATATCCGGTTAAGATTGATCTTTGAACTCATCAGAACCGGTATAGTTTGGTCTGAATACATGGTTAGTCCTTCATGAACCTGATTGTAAATTATTATATTCCCGATATTTTGGCTTTGATTAAACTTCGACTTATTCATATTACCAAAGTTCGCGCAATTTTTACTGCATTCCCCACGAATGCATAAAGTTGTCTTTGCCGCATCTAGTTAAATCTCTATAAATTAATAATATTAGGATTTTGAAAAATTATTAATTTAGAGAAATATTAATTTATTAAAAATCTGTAAAAAATTACAAATATTCGAAAATGTAAAATATGAAAGTTTTTTTATGACACATATTATTAAACTTTTTTGTTTAAATTTTCATTTCTTTTAATGTTTGCATATTTTATACAAAAATATGTTATTACTCCATTTTTCTTTTTTCATATATGTTGATATTTCATTATCTTATAAATAATTACGTATGTTATATATTTACAATTATTAATTTATGATATTAATGAAACTGTATTTTTACATAGAAATTTCAAAATAATTATTATTTTATTAATTTATTAAATTTGATCAAATTATACATTGATCCGACTTAGGACCAGATAATTTCTTAATTTACAGAGTTTATTAATTTATAAATATTAATTTATAAAAATTCTACTCTACTAAAAATTTAAGAATTTTGAGGTTGACTACAAATTGGGCCTATTAAATCAATTGACAATATAAACTTTGTACTAGCGTGGTTTAGTGGTTAAACATGGTTTAGTGATTCAGCCAATTAAAGCAAGAAACAAATTCTCTCAATTTTTTAATAAACATGTTTAACACAATTTACAAATTCAACTTTCAACTAGCCTATTGGCTTTTAAATCCCACTCCTACTCTGCGGGGTTCGATCCCTAGTGCCTTGAAGATTTGTAAAGTGACAACACCACTGGGCCACCTGTCCTCGGCTATCTAGAAACTATTTTGACTACTTTAGCAACTTTGATTGGACGATTGATATAAGTCAATGTGTATGCATGCATGAGCATGAGTATACACATGTCTAGACGCATGCCTGTAAAACGTAATGGACCACACAAACGAGAAACCATACAAATACATCTCATCACTTCCTTCCATTATTCTCCGATACAAAACTCAACAATGACGTCACTTAACGTCAAACTCCTTTATCGTTACGTCTTAACCAACTTCTTCAGCCTCTGTTTGTTTCCGTTAACGGCGTTCCTTGCCGGAAAAGCCTCTAAGCTTACAACAAACGATCTTCACCACTTCTATTCTCATCTCCAACATAATCTTATAACGGTGATTATACTCTTTGTTCTCATTGCTTTTGGTTCGGTTCTCTACATTGTAACCAAACCTAAACCGGTTTATCTCGTTGACTATGCATGTTATCTTCCACCACCACATCTCAAAGTTAGTATCACTAAGGTTATTGATATTTTTTATCAAATAAGAAAAGTTGATCCTTTGAGAAATGTGGCATGCGATGATTCGTCTTCTCTTGATTTCGTGAGGAAGATTCAGGAACGTTCAGGTTTAGGTAATGAAACTTATGGTTCAGAGGGACTCGTTGACGTGCCACCGAGGAAGAATTTTGCGGCGGCGCGTGAAGAAACGGAGCAAGTAATCATTGGTGCGGTTAAAAATCTATTTAAGAATACCAAAGTTAACCCTAGAGAGATTGGTATACTTGTGGTGAACTCAAGCATGTTTAATCCAACTCCTTCACTATCTGCAATGGTTGTTAATACTTTTAAACTCAGAAGCAACATCAAAAGCTTTAATCTTGGAGGAATGGGTTGTAGTGCAGGTGTTATCGCCATTGATTTGGCTAAGGACTTGTTGCAGGTTCATGAAAACACTTATGCTCTTGTGGTGAGTACTGAGAACATCACTCAAGGCATTTATAGTGGTGAGAATAGATCAATGATGGTTTCCAATTGCTTGTTTCGTGTTGGTGGGGCTGCGATTTTGCTGTCTAACAAACCTAATGATCGGAGTCGGTCCAAGTACAAGCTAGCTCACACAGTTCGAACACATACAGGAGCTGATGACAAGTCTTTTCAATGTGTACAACAACAAGACGATGAAAGCGGCAAAACCGGAGTTTGTCTGTCAAAAGACATAACTAATGTTGCAGGGACAACAGTTAAGAAAAACATAACAACATTGGGTCCATTGGTTCTTCCTTTAAGCGAAAAGTTTCTATTTTTCGTTACCTTCATCGCCAAGAAACTGTTGAAAGACAAAATCAAGCATTACTACGTCCCGGATTTCAAGCTAGGTATTGATCATTTCTGTATACATGCTGGAGGCAGAGCTGTGATTGATGTGCTAGAGAAGAACTTAGGGCTATTACCGATTGATGTCGAGGCATCTAGATCAACGTTACATAGATTTGGGAATACTTCATCTAGCTCAATTTGGTATGAATTGGCATATATAGAAGCAAAAGGAAGAATGAAGAAAGGGAATAAAGTTTGGCAGATTGCTTTAGGGTCAGGGTTTAAGTGTAATAGTGCAGTTTGGGTGGCTTTGGGTAATGCCAAGCCTTCGACAAATAGTCCATGGGAACATTGCATCGATAGATATCCGATTGAACTTGATTCTGATTCATCAAAATCAAAGATTAGTGCCACAAATGGTCGGTCTTAATTTGATGTTTCTGAATGAATATTGTCGGTTTTTACTTTTTTTCTTCTTCTTCTTTCTTTTATTATGTTCTCTCTTTTCTTGTTATAAATAAAGAATACATTGGTGTTCTTATATTCTATGTATCAAATAAAAAGTCATAATAAACATGTAAAATTTTAAAAATACATATAATTTAAAGGATGTTATTAGTTTTGGTATTTAGATACCGTTATAAAGATTTAAATGTTATTAAAATTCTGGTTTTATTGGATTAAGATTTTTCAAAACTCTACTAAAATTTGGCGTTATTAATTTACATATTTGTAAAATGTCTTTTAAAATCTTTATGAGTTCATAGTTACTAGATGATGATTTATCAAAGTCTACCAAAATTTGTGTTATTCTAACTTTACTAAAGACGGTCACATTATCATTAAATTAAAATATTATATTATTGGTATGTTTATTCTATACATATTCTGTTACAAAAACAATTTTCAAAAGTATTGTACTTTGAATAGATATTCTCAAAGTCATTAACTATAACTATATATACATATAGTTTTTTTCTGTCAACATATAATTAATAAAATAGTTTAGTAATAAATTTGACATACTTATTGATATAATTTATGGGTTCTGGTAAATACTTTTATAAAATATAAAAATATATATTCAAAATGGATATAAATATTTATAAGAATATTCAAAATTCAAATTTTACTGTAACCTCTAGGCAAATCTTTGCAAATATATATAAAAATTTTAAAATCCTCACTAATTTTTATAATTTCTAAACTTAAACACTCCCAAAATTTCAATATAAAATTATGTAATGTTTTGAAAATATTTTGTATACAAATTTTTCTGGATATAAGAATCAACTAAAGTATTTAAAAATTATCTAAAATCTGCAAAACTTTACACAAATTTTTAGATAGAACTCTGTATAAATCCTTAAATAATCTTTAAAAATCTAAAATAATATATAAGCTTTCAAAATCTTCACTACTTTCTATATTTTAAAACTCATTAAAACTTTCAATCTAATAACAACCCCTTAATAACTAAATAATTGAAGTATATATTCAGAAAACTATGACAAAATTTGATAAAAAATTTGTTTAACTAACATAGTTGTGGTCTATTGGCTGAGCAAAAAGATTCTTGATAGTGGTAATATGCTACCTGAATTCGAGCAACCCATAAATTATATTGTGTAAGTGTATCTTACAAGATATGGTTTTCTGTAGTCTCCAAGTAAATTTGAATTCATGACATCGATAATAAGCTATTTCGGATAAAATCACCTGGATTATAAAAAGAAAGACAGATGGTTTATCAATTATCATAGAAATTGTTGGTTCATATCGCTATACTTGCAACCTGTGTTGGGATCTAGTAGAAAGAGTTATTTCCCCACAGCATTCTGTATAACAATTGGAAAGGTTACTCTTTTACCACAAAAATCAAAAATTCTGATGCCAAAACTTTTGTAAAAGTTAAAAAAGTGTCAATTGAAAATACTTAATAAAGACCCACGGTATCAAATCTAGAATATATATGCTAAAAAAAGTTACATATTCCTGTATTTCAGTTACATGTAAACATAAATGTATTTTGAAGTTTATGTGTAAGTTTGAATGTTTTAGGCATAAAAGTAAGGAAGCCCATAAATGCAATTGATTGTTGAATAATGGGAAATGATAAGTGTCAGAGAGTTGTAACACTCCCCGATGAGCCTACATCACTATTCTTCATTTCATTTTTTTTGAGTGAAAATGACCTTAGCATTTTTTTTCTGGTCAACAAATTGACCCTATCTTTTTCTATATCTTAAATATTTCCTCCGTTTCATATTAGTTGTCGTTAAATTTTTTGTTTCATTTTAGTTGTTATTTTCATTTTCCAATGCATTTTTAATATAAAATTATTTTATTTATTTTTAATTAAATAAATAAAATATTAAATAGTTTGAAATTACAATAGTCAATCAATGGTATAATAGAACATTTAAATATTTTCTTAATATGTGTGAAATATTGTAAAATGACAACTAATATGAAACCATATTAAAAGAAGAAGTTTACAACGATCATACACATAAATAAAGCTGGCGAACAAACTTGAAATCCCCAAAAACTAAGGTCTAAACAATAAACACACCAAACCCAAATAAGAGAAACTTAGAAAGACATAAAAAGATTGATCCGAAAAAATTACAACATACGATAGATGGAACTTTCAATATCCTCGCTTGGGAATAGAAATAATCTGAAAATATGACTGATTGCTAGAAGTCCGGTTTGATGAGACCTCGGTAGAGAGGCTTTGGGACCATCAACTAAATGCATATATATATATATACATACATTCTCATTTCAATTTATCTGGTATTTGATTCGTCTAGTGTCCCATACCATACACATATATCGAACATCATGCTATAATCTAGAAGAAGGGATGTACGAATTAGCATCCCATAATGTGATCATGACCATTGGATCTTACCTCATAAATGTTCCATCTATAATTCCTTACATTTATGATTTCTAGGAACTTCCCCATTTACTTATTAATATAGATATGGTAAATACTTTTTTATATTTTCAAACAATTGGATAGACAAACTATCAATAGTTCAAAATCTACTTTTAAAATTATTTTAAAGCATTTACATGTAGTGAAAAAAATATTGAACTCCTAATATAGAAAACAAGCCATCTAAATCATTATTACTTACAAATGGCTCTCAGCATAATGACCGGCGGTAAGTTCACTTAAGACAGCTCATTTGTACAACCAGTGATCGAGTATCCTCGCTTACATTATATTGAAATTTGGCTACTGAATGGGTCAGTTGTGGCCCAATATAATCTATTGTTGACAAAAAAAATCATTATTACTTACACATTTATACATGCACAAATTAATTATCTAATATATTCAAATAAATTGGCCAGCTATAGTTATATTTTTCATACTATAATTCGATTCTAAATAATTGTGTAATAATACGTAAGATTATAAGGTTATATAATTTAACGTTTTGGATTATTGATCCACTATACATAGTTTCTTCATTCCAACATATAGAACCAATGTGGACATCTACATACAATGTAAATGTGTATATATGTGTGGTGAATAATGAGCAAATATATACAAGAGAATAGGGAACCCACAAATTAGGTGGGAGACATAACTTTAAGAGAGCATGCATGTATAGTATGATATAGAAGTAGCCTTCATCTTCTATGGACTTAGTCCAAATTCATCACATCAAAAAGCCAAATGACTTCTTCTTTCTTTCTCTAACAACTTTATACCTTACACTTCCCTTATCTACTAACTCCAATTTAATATCTTCTTTTAAATAAAGTTTACTACATAATTGGATTAACCAAAGAAATTTACAAGTTGGATTTTCTTTCCAAGACTCCAGAAGATTTCATGTCTTATATCAATCACATAAAGGTATTTCCAATAAATGAAACCAAATATGTGAGAATCTAAAACAATGCCATACTTTATTTGAGAGGTCACTGTCTTCGAAGTATTTTGTTCACCGAAATTGGTGAAAGTGATCTAAACTACTAAAACTAGCTTGTGAGTAAATTATGAGATGGGTCTTCTGCATTCGAAGAGCATGGTGATCACGTGGCCGTCTCTCTATCGCCGTCTCAATACTAACCAATCACAATTCAGTATGGTCATCAGAACGCATGATCAATCTGAATAAATTCATGTGAACAGTACTTTGATGCCGAATTAAGACTATAGTTACTTTTTGTCAACTTAAGACTATAGATTTGTTATAATTAGTAGGATATGTGCACAATTCGTCACTATTTCAACTTCTAACACCTTGATGGATAAATACACATGACACAGCTTGTAGCATCATATAAATCGGAAAAGTATTTCGAAGTTCCAATTACAAAACATCGATCCTCTAAAATCCGAGTTAGTAATCATAGAAGACCATAGTTACTTTAAAAATAGTTTATCGGTTATAAAAATGAGAAATTATTTTCATTGTTGCAAAGGCATAACCACTCCCACGTGACGTTCACGTGGTCAGAAAGTAAGAAACCTAAAGACTATCTAGTTCGAAAAGACATCCGAGCTTATCTTTTCTCTAAATGAAATAAGATCCAAACTACCTAATGTTTTTTTTAACATAATATGTGCATATATATTTAGAAAATAAACGTTTTATTTTTATCAATTATCCTACCGGTTTTTAAATCTCACTATTACTAATGCAGATAAAGAATTCAATCCCTTTAAGATAAATCTTTTGAAATTTGGTTTTTAGTGTTATAAAATACAAAATGTTATTTCGTTTGTAGTTATTCAATTTTTTATATATTTAATTTGTGTCATTATTTGAAAATATTTCTCGATTCTCAATCATCTCAAATCTCAATTATCTCAAAACATTTAAAGTTTCCAGATTTGGTATTTGGCCCTACTTATTTTGATGCCATGAATTTGGACTAAGTACAAAGCAGATTGTTTTTGTTATAAATATCCTTTCCTTTCCTCTTCTACCCTCATCTTTAGTCTGTCTCTCTCTCCTTCACTCCAATTTGTTTTCTCAATTCCAAAGAAGAAGATGATGAAAGGAGCTAAGGAAGCTAACCTTTTGCTCAATTGTACAGACATGTCTGTCTTAGAACGCCATAGGGCTTACCTCAAGTCCCTTAATCCTGGCTTTGTTTCTACCCTCACTGGTTTCTTCTCTGACTCTTCAATGATTAACGGAGGCGAGATTGATGGCTTTGTTGGAACGGAAAGTTTGAATCTTCCAATGATTTACGGAGAGACGATGATGGAATCTGATTCACTTTCTCCGGCATCGAAAACTGGGTCTGGAAATGTTAAGAAACGGAAGTTTTTTACAGAGACTAAGGTTTGTTCATATGTAGCTCTGTTTTTGAGATAAAAAAGCTAAAAGTTTTGAGTTTTACAATTGAAAAAAGGATCTTACTTTATGATTCACTTATCTGTTTCTGTGTTTTTTTTTCTCTTTAGGATTGTAATGAGAAGAAGAAGATGATGATGAATAGAGAAGAGGAAGAAGAAGAAGAGAAGTCGAAAATAACAGAGCAAAACAATGGGAGCACAAAAAGCATGAAGAAAATGAAAAGTAAAACAAAGAAAGAAGATAACAATTGCTCTAATGATTCATCTAAAGTGACTAAAGAGTTGCAAAAATCAGATTATATTCATGTTCGTGCACGACGAGGCCAAGCTACTGATAGTCACAGCATAGCAGAACGAGTTAGTCTATTTAAAAGAGTCGAGCTTTTTCTGTTTCTTTTTTTCAGTTTTGAGACTAATCTTTGAATTATTGAATTGTGAAGGTTAGAAGAGAAAAAATCAGTGAAAGAATGAAGTTTTTGCAAGATTTGGTTCCTGGATGTGATAAAATTACAGGCAAAGCAGGGATGCTTGATGAAATCATTAACTATGTTCAGTCTTTGCAGAGACAAATTGAGGTCTGTAAATTTAGATTCAGTTATGTTGTTTTACTTTAAGCATTGTCTTCTTTGATTTGGTTATCTAATATGTCTGATATTGTTTGCAACAGTTCTTATCGATGAAACTATCAGTTGTGAATCCAAGGCCAGACTTTGATATGGATGACATTTTTGTTAAAGACGTTAGTGATTGATTAGTCTGTTTTTCTACTTATCTTTATATGTTAGTTAGGTGCACTAAAATACGCCAACTGAATTTAAAAACCAGGTTGTCTCAACTCCAATGACTGTGGTTTCATCTCCTGAAATGGTTAATTCCGGTTATTATCATGAGATGGTTAATTCCGGTTATTCACATGAGATGGTTCATTCCGGGTATTCTCATGAAATGGTTAATTCCGGTTATCTTCAGTTCAATCCAATGCACCAAGTGGATACCAGTTCTGATCCACTGTCATGCTTCAATGTAGGTTTATCATTTTAATTCTCTTTCATTATAATCTCTTTGGTTTAGTAATCACTGTTTCTTTAACATGTTTGATTATGTTACAGAATGGACAAGCTCCTGCAATGTGGGACTCTAATCTGCAGAATCTTTACAACAATTTAGGAGTTTGATTAAGAACGATCCATATCTTAACAACATTCCTTAGTTATGGACATTTTTCAGGTATAGTCCATACTTTTTTGGTTTAAGAAAAGTTCAAATACCCAACAAAACTAAAAACTTACATATAGAAGATTTGATAATGCAGATTCTCTGGAAGCAGACAACTTATGTTTCAAGTGGGAGGATCAAATTCATATTATTTCATCAGAAAGGAATCAAATTTATAGCTGTTATCACTAATTTCACTAGATTGACTTAAGAATTTCAGTTCATTATTTTATGTATCATAGAGTGTATCTGTGTATAGAATATCGTGTATAATTGCAAACCAGTTATATGTCTTTCAATGTGCTTTCTTGTGATTCATAGAATTTGTTTTGATATAATGCCATAAGTCCTCTGTAAACAAATACGAAAAAGAGACAAGAGACAAGTGGTTTCAGTCCTAATCTAAGCGACTAGCCAAACACCTGTTAATGCCTTAGAAGTTAGTTGTAATTAAAATGTCCTAAAACTCTTGACGAACTATACGGAGATTAGAAAATGGAGGAAGAGAAGAAAAAGAGCCGAGTTTGGATCATCAGAGTAACAGGAAGATTAGGTCACTATTTGACCCGTTTCAGCATTGAATCGGGTCATCCAACTTTTGCCTTATCAGACACTCTACTTTCTCTGATCTTTCCAAATCCGATACGCTGAAATCTCTCTCCGACCTCGGCGTTATTCTATAAATTATGATTGTTAGGAGATTTTCTGAGTTCTTATCAAATATTTGGGGATGTTGCATATCTGAAAGTTTAGCCCTTTTTGATTTGGAAATTGTTTTATGGGTTTAGGGTTCATTGGAGGATGAAGGAAGCTTAGAAGAAGCAGTGAAGAAAGTTGATGTGGTCATCTCTGCGATTCCTTCAAAACATGTTCTTGATCAGAAACTCCTCATCAAAGTCATCAAACAAGCTGGTTCCATCAAGGTATCTTCGTATCTTAATGATCTTGTATAAGCAATGGAAAGCAGAAACTGCTTCTTGTTATTTGCGTTTTGGGCTGTTGTTGAGAGGATAGATCTCTGGCTAATTACGAGCATAATGTTGTGGGTTACTTTTGGCAGAGGTTTATTCCTGCTGAATATTATTCCTGCTTAAAGACATTGTTAGCCTAGGTTTCTTTTATGCCAAAAAAAAACCTAAAGTTGTTCTACAATGTGAATTAGTGATTCCGTTTATTTGTTCTCAGAGAACATTAACTCTTTTCTGAACATTTGCTCTTTGTGTGCATTGCTTCGTTTCATCCTGTTTTTCTACATCAAATATGGAGCTGATTCGGATGAAACACAAGTCTCAGACCTGGATCATGGGTTCTATGCAAAGAAATCTGATATTAGGCATTTGATAGAATCAGAGGGGATTCCACATAGATTGTTCATGAGAATTCTACTTCCATCTCTTGCGCAACCGGGTCTTCAATCTGTCAATCACCTCCAATGGACAAAGTCGGAGATGGAAACGTCAAAGGTTTCACTTTTCTTCCTTTAGTTCAATTCCTGAACTACAAATTTCTGCAAATATACAATTTTGTGGTCTGAAATCTGAGTGTTTATTTCTTGGGTAGTTGTGTTCGTGGATGAGATTGATGTTGCAGCATTTACCATCAAAACCATAGATGATCCTAGAACACTGAATAAGACCTTATACCTTAGACCACCTGGAAACGTATGCTCCATGAATGATCTTGTTGGGCTCTGGGAAAGAAAGATTGAGAAGAAGCTTAAGAAAACTTTTGTTACAGAAACTCAAGTTCTCAAGAAGATCAAAGGTCTATCATAACATCATCAGCACACGTCTACTAACATCTGTCTTTAACTTGTCAAGCTCTTTAACTTCATCTTTCTGCTTCTATGATGCAGAAACTCCATATCCAGATAACATGGAGATGGTCTTTATATACTCTGTCTTTATCAAAGGAGATCACACATACTTCGACATCGTGTCTTGTGGTGGAGTGAATGGTACTGAGTTTTATCCTGGTGCCAAGTACATGACCGTGACCGAATTTCTTGATACTCTTCTCTAGGATTATAACCAAGTAGCAAAGGGATCATACTCTGTCTCATTCCTCTCTTCAGTATTAGACTATCTGTTTATTTTAAGGAATCTATCTTTACCCAACTGATCTGAGTTTGAGCTTTGGCATGTAACTAAACATTCTACGAAAAGTTACATGGTATTAAGATTCAAGCCTTTAGTATGCTTCAGACCAGACTGACATAAGTATGTTGATGATTTATGAGATGTTATTAAGGTTGGATTTAAACAAGTTAGAAGCAAGCTTTAATAACTTGAACAAGAGAAGATCAAAGATCTGATGAAAAGTATCATAGAACTTGCTATAGAGATTTTAAAAAGGAAAAGAACGTACGATTGAAGAAACAGCACGAAAGGAAGCAACTATGGCACACAATGGAACACGTCGAATACATATTTAAGATATATAATTAAATTTAAAAATGTGATCCTCAAGAGTGTATAGTACGAGGTTAAGAGAAAGTAGTGGTCCAAGTTCTGTATATTCTGACAATGACTAACCTTTGTTTCTCTGCCTCTTCTTATTGTTTTATTTCTCATTTGTTTTAAAACAATGCATCTGTTTAAGACCTCTCTCCTCGGGATTTTCAATGTTAATACAAACATATATGCCTGAAGACAAAAATCAAACCTCGTCTTTGAGTTTCGTTCTGTTCCTCCACGTATCAGCCACCGACACTAACATTTTTTTCAATCTACACTTCAGTTTCAAGCATTCCAGTATTCTTCGAAGCACTAGTGAGTTTTTGTGATAAGAAATATTTTGTTGTTTGCCTTGAGTCGTATACGTACAAGAACCATTGATCTGATTAGGATCTTTGTATCTTCTGATGATTGGCAGGAGAAACTTGATTATGTCTCTAATGAAGTCCAATGCCTTTTCTTGATATATTTAATAGGTACAAATGTCTGATCATGTTATGGACTTGAGCAAGATTAAAACGAAAAGTTGTGTTCCTTGTTATGAATCTGCCTGGTTGGGTCGTTGGACTCGTAGTAACACAGACGCCAAGCGTCTTAAGGAGATTATCTTACCAGAAGATGGTCATCTACTGAAAGAGTCAACAGGTCCCGTGAAACTTGAAGGAAAGATGGTGAGCGAGGTCCTTGATCTATTTCCTAGTCCTGATTCAGCGGTTCAAAGTGTCGAAGTTGTACCTGACATGAACACAAAACCACCTGGTGTTGAGGACAGTAACTCGATAGAGAGTAATGAAGATAAAACAAGCAGATCAACTTCTCAAAGTAAGAATGTGGAACTCTTTCCAAACAACTACACCAACACAAAGTTGCTTAGCAAGTGCAAGCGGATATGGTCAGATTCTGAAACCAACAGCAGATCACAGGTCAAGCGTCTGAAAACATGTTCATCGGATAGTACCAGAAATGAAACCACGAGCATGATGGTTGTCGAGGAAGGACCATCAGTGCAGAAGATGAATTACTTCTTCCACAGGATATTCGGAATCAGCAATCACGGATCAAGAAGATATCAAAAACCCTCCACATCACAAATCCAGAATCTAAATACGAAAAGAGGAGGAGAAGACGTTAATCCGTGGATTCAGAGATGGTGTAAGAAAAAAACTGCTGAGACTCATGAACCAGGAGGAAGGCAAGACTCAAAGGGAACTGCACTAGAGAAACAGTTTCCAAGTGTTGCAGCAATGGCATTGATGGGGAAGGCTCTCAGGGGTTTACACCCAAGTGGTCTTAAAAAAGCCAACTCCCTCTTCATTTGGAATGTTTAAGATCTAAGGTAAAACCATTTGTCATGCTCATCTTGGTGATGTCAGAAGAAAAATACAAAACTAAAGTCCATCTATTTCGAATAAACTAAGATATGTGTCTGCAAAAATGATATGTATCAATCCTTATTACCCCTGTGTAATCATTTTTAATGTAATAAGAGTATTAGTACTTCACTGTTTTGATTCAAGCCATTGCTTTTGAACACGGAAACATAATCTTTTCATATTCTCATAGAATTACGTAGTAGTATTCCAAAGTGGGCAAATACAGCTGCAGATGATGGTCCACAGAGACATTAGAAGAAAAAAAAAGACAGATCAAAAAAGAAAACAATCGAAAGAAAGCTAGCCATGCGTTGCCCTAGAGTAAATTTGCTGGCTTGAGTGAGCAGAGACCATCCTGATCGTTCCCTTAGCCATCAATTCTCTGATTGCCCTCCTAGCAAGTGATCCATTGATCTGTGCCAAAACACAAGCTCATGTCAAAACTAATAGAAGCTATATCTGTTCAATGTTTTACAGCAAAAAACGTTTAGGCACCAAAGACTAAAGAAGATGTCTCCAGAAGAAACAAAATACTAAAGCAATCAATAGAAAAATCTTCCTACATGAGAATTGGAGAGTGACACTGTAACATTTCAGTCTTCCCTTATAAACTTTTACAATCGTACGCAAAACAATCACAATATGATTTGAAAGAAGCATTGATCAAGACCTTAAATCAAAGTTATCAAGTACATGACCCTTTGATGTTATCTATCAATTTACCAAAACAACTAATAACTCATGGGTCACCAATGCATTATATCAGAGAAAAGTTTCAAACTTTGGGAAATCAAAGGGAGAAAAGATCAAATTTTTACCCTCAAACGGTCGGAGAGAATAGAAGGAGTGATCAATTTGAACTTGGGAGCTTCAGAGAGAAGCTTGTCGTATGTTGCTTGGTCGAACAGAACCATGTTGTTCACTTTCTCCTTTTGCTTTCCCTTGCTCCACTTCTGTTAATTCACAAGAACAACAATCATCAACAATATCAGTGTATTCCCAGATCAAAAAATCCAAATCTATGGTTAGAAAACAGGTAATTGGGAGACAAAAGAATGGATTTTTAAAAGAAAAAAAGTGACCTTCTTCTTTTGCTTGCCGCCACCGGATTTGGCGGGTTTGGAAGATGGAGGAGGTTGCGCTTTCTTAGGCGCCTAGAATCAGACAGAAAAGCCATTGCAAGTAAGATCAGAACGTAACATCATCGCGAAACATAAAGAGGGAATTGGAGAGTGAAGAAAGCACACACCATTAGATCAAGGTGGACAAAGGAGTGATGCGGCGCTACAATGAAGAACTGCAACCAGGAAAATAATTAGAACCCTAAAGGCAGAGTCTTTCTTCTCTCGCGGGGAAATACTTTAATTTGTTTCTATTAACGAATAAATTACTGTCTCGCGTCTATTGGCGTCCACTTAACGCAGCGCATTTGCATAACCCGGGATCGAGTCATCATGCCTACATTATATAGAAATTTGTTTATTGGATCAACTAATTGTGGCCTAATATAATTTGCCATTGACAAAAAGAAAAAAAATTTACATATTTTGTGTTTTTGTCGACAAATAAGTCGGATCAAACTATACCATATCGTTTGAATGCAAAATCAAATGAAAATATTCATTCTTGAACCAAGTCTAACTTATTCACATTGGTATTGAGTACAACGGCAAAATTATAATTTGATTTCATTTTTCTTTCTGGTTAGATAGATAAAAATTGATTTATAACTAAACCTCTAATAATATTATGTAGAGTAAAAAAATTTACTGTAATTGAATTCGGATAGAGAATACAGTAAAAGTGACGATCAATTACTTGGCCGAATACATTCTTTTCGTTTCATATGTTCTATTAAGAGAGTCCTATGAAAATGTTCTTTTTAAATTTTAAATTATATTATAAAAAAAAATTCCTCCAACAGAAATGCATATTTTAAATTTTAAATTATCACAGGCAAAACATCAGACAGAATTCGCCAGTTTTCTCTGGCTTATTTGGCATATATGGAAAGCGTGAAACGGGTTTTGTTTTACGCAAGTTGATCTTAATCCTAGGACTATTGTGGAGAGAGCCTCAGCAGAGTACAATGAATGGTCTCTGGCTCGTCAACCTAGTATAGTTCCACGTGAACTGAGGGTTTATAACCTTTGAGAGGATCAAGGCACCCTTGATATTCTCTACCACAGCCAATTTAAGTTTCACGGGCTATAAATGCTACGTGGACGCGTCTTGGAAGGAGACCGATATCTACACAGGAGTCGGTTGGGTTTGCTTTCCAGATTCGGTGGAAGGAGTATGCTCGGGATCGATCAGGATTCATAGATGTTTATCAGCTCTTCATGCGGAGTGTGAGGCAGTAATATGGGTATTGGGAGTGCTTATGGAGCTACATATCCAGGAAGTGGAGATCTCGACGGACTGCGAAATGGTCTTTTCTATATTCCAGCAACTAGAGGAGTGGCCGGCGTTCTCATCATACCAGGAGGAATTTCGAAGACTTAGCCTACGGTTTTCTTCTTGCAGTTTATCGGTCATTCCCAGACAATTAAATTATAAAGATGATGCTCTAACCAGGGTAGGTCGGGTATCTGTCTTGTGATTTGTTTGTCATTGTTTGGTTATATCGTTAATAAAAAAAAAATTTTAATTATCAAAAATATCTATTTTTAGTATAAATTGTATCATAATTGACAATACCCAAAAAGTGCATTCTTATACCCAAAAATACACAATTATATAATATTTTTGTTTGTTATGGACGTAATATAATATTTTTGTTCACTGTGTACAAGTATTTTTTGTCCATTATATACGTAAGTTTGTTATATATCTCCACAATAAATCATATAAATGTCCACTGTTGACGGAATTTTGTTTTACGACTTCATTTCGAATACTCTCTTTTCGTAAAAAAGATGCATTTCACATTTTTTTTGAAAAATAGTACTTTATAATTTAAAATTTAAAAGGGTATTTTCTATAGTTTTTTTTATTTTTAAAATTAGATCGAAAGAATTTATCTATAATTTTTAAATTTATCTCTAAAACTTTTTATTATTTATGTGCAGTAAGATAGAGTTGAATTTCATATACATAAATTATTAGCTAGAGTATGTATTTGCCACATTAAAAAGACCTAACAGCTTGGCGGTTTTATATGTTTTATTAGTCACATTTTGTACTTTTTCCTTACATTCATTAGGTGATTTTGCGAAATTGATAAAGATCTAAAGGATTTATGCAACTATTTATCTCGCATAGAGTCTATATCATATTTGGGCTCAATTCTCGTTGGACTTACTTGGGTTAGTAACACAAGCTAAGTAATTTGTAGATAATGTGTTTGACTAGAACCATATATTACAGAATCAAATAAAAGCCTACTTAGCACAATTAGGACCATACGTATGTGACTTTTTTCCTTACGATGGACCATACGTACGTACATGAGTTCCACCTTTTCTTTACAAATAATTGGGTGCAAGAGGATGATAAAAGTCTATGAAACAAATATTTGGATAATATAAAGAAATTGAAGAGATTTATAAACTTAGGCAGCCACCATATAAATTGAATATTTTCTTTTAAAAATGAATCATGTCCAAATCGAAAAGTGTATGAGGTGAGTCAAAAACTCAAAAAGAAATTGCATTGTGTTTGCAAAATATATACGAAAAAAGCAAAGTTAAAGTTGGTAAATTATTAAAGAGGAACCCCACGAAAGTGTATAAATCTTGAGAATGTCTTAGTGAAGAAGCAAAATCACTCTCACTAATAAGTCTTTCATATTTGTCAAATATGCTTTCTGTGAGTAGATAATCTACAACTCTTTTGGCATATAATCTGTATTATTTGTAAGATGTATATTCTAATGTTTTTTCATC